>KE505462.1:80338-99309 GCA_000441515.1 Elaeis oleifera
AAAAAATAAGGACGGATCGTCCCTGTTTCACGCTGCGAAGCTGCGGGAGGCATTTACACCGCCCGACGGCCATGACGGCCCGTCGGAGGCCCTCCGACGGCCACTACGACAGACCTCCCTCCCTCTTTTTCTTCCTCTCTCTCTCTTCCTCTCTTTTCCTCATTCTCTCTTTTCTTTCCCGACACCGGCATGTGCTGTTTTCCATGTCGGAACCATCTCGATTCCCCGCTGGGGCGGTTCGACATGCCCCGTACCGGACGGTTCGGCCCGATATGACATTCCTTGTCTAGAACGATTCTCAATCATCGATCAGCTACATGATCGATCGAAAATTTTTTTGAGTGTGACCCCATAGGTTCGAACCTAAGCCGGTAGCACAGGAACAACTTTCTGTACTAATCGATGTAACCATCTAGCAATGAGATCCGACATCCGGATAGGTCAAAAGATTGCAAAACATCATTCATGAATATATTGACATATGGTTACCGTATAATTCATCCTTTTGACCCTAATATTCAAGATGACCTGGAGTTTAACTGTCAATCCCGATTTGTCAACCACATTGTGTCTCAACTTTTCAAATCCATCACATAGATTATCCTGATCAAAATTTTACTAAATTGAAACATACTGATGCATTAACTCCTACTTCAGAGGGATCAATTCTATCTTAACTCACACACCGACTTCGCAAGTATTTGACTGTACCCAAAACCTTCCGTCACTGAATTAGAAATTCAGATAGTCCGGCACCAAAGCACAGTGAGTTGCTTGCAAGTCACCATGATGATCTTAGATCAGAGAGACACTTATATCCATATCATTCACGAGCTACTCTTGATAGCAGAGTGCCCAGCAATTGATCACGTTTAATGAAATATACTCCTACATCTCACTTGTATATCATACCAGTGTCTCCACACCACTTGATTATATAGCTGTCAACGAACCAGATCCAGGCCCAAGATATGCGGGTATTTACCATATGGATCTGGGTCTAGTATTAGTATTGGACCCGTTTATCCGTACCTGGATCCGATAAACCATCATGTAAACGGATAAGGTCTGGATATTTAATATCCAGACCCGATAGACCTGAGATCCGAATAATATATATATAATATTATATATATATTAAAATTATTTTGTGCGTTAGATCAGAGATCCAACAGCCTAAAATTTACAAAAGGTTTTGAAGCCCTAAAACTCTCATCCCTCTCTGTCTCTCTCTCCCTCTCTCTGAGTCTCTCGATCTCCCGACGGTGCCTTCGGCCTCTCCCGCTCCTTCGGACGCCCTGCTTCTCCCTCTCCACCGCGTGATACGCTTGTCGGTGGCTGGACCCTGACACCAACGCCATGGATGAAGGAGATCCTTTCCCGCTCTCTCTCTCTGTCTCCCTCTCTCCCTCTCTGTCTCTTAATCTCCCGCTCTCCTCCGAGATCCCTCCGTCGAGATCCGATCTCTTCGACGGCACCGAGCCCTCCCTCTCCTACTCCTGGTTCCTCTCTTGCTCTGTTGCTCTGGGTGCCCTGCCTCTCCCTCTCCGCCGTGAGATTTGCTCACCAGTGGCCAGACCCCAACACCAAAGCCGTGGACGAAGGAGATCCTCTCCCTTCTCTGTCTCTCAGTCTCCCTCTCTCCCTCTCTCTCTCATCTCCCGCTCTCCCTCTCCATCGAGATCCCTCCGTCGAGATCCACTTTTCGACGGCGCCGAACCCTCCCTCTCCTTTCCGCCTCTCCCCTTTGGCGCTGCCTTCCGCGGCTCCGCCGCTCCGCACCCCTCCCTCTGCCTCACATCGCCTCCGCCGCCATTTGAGCCGCCCCTTCCTCTCCACCATTGCCCACTGTCGGGATCCGATCACTCCGCCACTGTCCTTCGTCGTCTCGACTTCCTCTCCCTCTCCGCCGCTTGCCGGACCCGACATCAAGGCAACTGATCCGCCTCTCGTCGAAAATTTATTTGTTAGTTTTTTTATGTTCAATAAGTAATGTTTATATTCTTTTGATTAGGCCTTCATTATTATCCCATGGCATGGAGGAAGTTGATTTGGAGTTGACTTGTGAGGAATGTTGGAACAAATTGGGATGGAACAGTGTGATGTTGTTATTAAAATTTGGACAATATATCGAGTACTTTATAATTGTACGTTGCTATTATAATTGTATGTTGTTATTATAATTGTATGTTGTTATGTTTTTAGATACTTTAATTGGAGTTTTACTTGTTGAATTCGAACAACTTTTATATTTTATTTGTATGATCATATGATTGTATAATTTTTAGATGTTTTTTAGGTTATTCAATAATTTTTAGATATTTTTTGTGAGACTTTGAATATGAGTTTCGAATCCCGAAACCAGGTCCGGATATCCGAGATCCATTAGGGTCCGGGTCCGGTACTTCAAGGCCAGACCCGTCAGGTATTCGGATCCGAGTCCGGTACCAATAACTAAGATCGGGTCTGGATCTGGATATCCAGGTTCTGACCCGAACCCAACCTGTTGACAGGTCTACTTGGTTATGAGGACAACCAACGTATATGGCACACAACGATCTACACTCAATAAACGCTATCATCCTAGTAATAGCGTATCATTTGATCGTGAACTTATTTTAAGAACTAAACGATATATCCTCCTATATTGATTAGAATAGTCCTAAGGACTTCATCACAACAATTGGAGTTTATTAAGAAAATGTATACTATTTTGTGATGAAAAAATCAAATAATAATTTTATTAATTTATCAATTCATATATATTTATATTTTTTAGCACAACCGTCAACAGGCTGACGATTAGCTTTGGAACACAATTTCCAACACTAAGAACATAATAGAAGCTGAAAAAGATCTAATTGGATTTTAGCAATGCAAGAAGAATTAAATCAATTTGAAAGGAATAAAATTTGAAATTAGTTGAAGACCTGAAATTTTTTAGTAATTGGAATAAAATGGATCTTTAGGAATAAGCTAGATGAGAAAGACAATATAATTAAAAACAAGGCTAGATTGATTGCACAAGGATACAATCAAGAAGAAAAAATTGATTTTGATGAATCTTTTGCACCGGTTGCTAGACTTGAGACTATTAGATTTTGCACCGGTTGTTAGACTTGAGACTATTAGATTGCTCTTAGCATTTACTTGTTTCATGAATTTCAAACTTTTTCAAATGGATGTAAAATGTGCATTTTTCAATGGATTAATTGAAGAAGTTTACGTGAAACAACCTTCAGGGTTTGAAAATTAAGAATTGCCTAATCATGTCTATAAACTTAAGAAAGCACTATATGGATTAAACAAGCCCTAGGGCTTGGTATGATAGATTAAGCAATTTTTATTAGATAATAATTTTAAAGAGGCAATATAGATAAAACATTATTTATTAGGAGAAAATCAAATGATTTGTTGATTGTGCAATTATATGTTGATAACATTGCATTCGATGCTACTAACGAAGATCTGTGTAGAGAATTTGCTAGTCTTATGCAGGAAGAGTTCGAGATGAGCACGATGGAAGAGCTAAACTTCTTCCTCGGACTTCAGATCAAGCAAACTAATGAGATCTTGATCAACCAAAATAAGTACATCAAGGAGATATTAAGAAAATTTGAGATAAAGAATGTTAAAAAAAGTGAAACTCCCGTGAGCACAAACTGCAAGCTCGATCAAGATCCAAAAGAAAAAGCAATGGATCCCAAGCTATATCGAGGTATGATTGGATCCTTACTTTACTTAACTATAAGTAGGCCGGATATAATGTTCAGTATATGTATGTGTGCACGATATCAATCTAATCCAAAAAAATCACATGTAGTTGCAGTTAAAAAAATATTTAAATACTTAATAAATACTTAAGATGTAGGTTTATGGTACTCTTTGCAATCTTCATGAGACTTAATTGGCTATAGTGATTTTGATTTTGTTGGTTGTTGCTTAGATAGAAAGAGTACAAGTGGTACTTGTCAATTTGTAGGAGTTAATTTAATCTCATAGTTTAGTAAGAAACAAAACTCAATAGCCTTATCTACAGCGAAAGCAGAATACATTGCTGCTGGGAGTTGTTGTGCTCAACTATTGTGGATCAAACAACAACTAGAAGACTATGGCATTACTTGTAACAATATTCCTATTCGATGTGACAATACTAGTGCCATAAATTTGATCAAAAATCCTATATTGCACCCAAGAACTAAACATATAGAAGTTAGACATCATTTAATTAGAAATCATGTGCAAAACAATGATATAACTCTTGAATTTGTGCTAACTGAAAATCAAATTGCAGATATTTTTACTAAACCTCTAAATGAAGAAAGCTTTTGTGCCATAAGAAAGCAATTGGATTTATTTGATCCATATTGTTAAATTATTGAATGTGCTTGTGTTGAAATGATTACTACAATGTGATAAATATTCTTAAATTATCTATGTTTAAATTCCATTAGAAAAAGCATGTCTCATTGCATCATGTTTAGCCCTGAAACTTTGAATGCTCAATTTTGTGCTAGACTGTGCCGGCTAAGTTTTTTCTTATGAAAAACTTAGTCGACTCAGTACTTAGTCGACTCAAACCTAATCTTAGTCGACTAAGTTGTCGGAGATCCTATTTTTTTAAACAGGATTTCTCGTCAAACCGTCACTATTCCTTTGTTATTTCTTTCCAGCCATTCTTGAACCGCCTAACCTCTAAACCATAAAAACCCTAGAATCCCTCTCCTAGAACCCTAATCCACTGCATTTTCAAGAGGATCTTGGATCCATGGTGCCAAATGGGTTGCTCCGAGAAGGTTCAAACGTCAAGGACATCAGATGAAGCACCGTCATGATCGGCCTGAGTCTTCTCAGTCCGTTCTGCCACCTCCTCCGACCGCCTCTGCTTCATCTTCTCCCCTTCTTCGGCTGTTCCTTTACCTCCAGCAGCTCCCACTCCACCTCATCCGGTGGCTCCAGCTCCGCCATCCTCACCAGCTCCTGTGCAGTTCACTTCCACCCCAGTTCAGCCCTCAGCACAGCCGACGCCATCACCTTTAAAGTTGATCCTTTTTCTTCAAGAGCTTTGACTATTTAGAGAAAATAGATTTGAATTTTGGAGAAAGGTTTGAAATTGGTGAGTGCATTAAATTTCGAGGTTGGGAGTTTTGTGCACCCTAGATCTGCATACATACCCTAATTTGGTGAGGGAGTTCTATGGTAGTGCCAAAATCAAGACCAATCTTTTGAAACTGAGGTTAAGGATATGAGGATTAACCTAACTATTGAGAAATTGAGTCAATTGCTGACAGCACCCACAATAGGGGCAGAAAAGCTTGATGATCGTGCCAAAGGGTTGCGTCTGCTGTTCAGTAGAGATGATGCACTTGAGTTTGAAGAAATTTTGGGCAAACGCCTATCTACTGAGCATCTCCTGCTGCATCATATGGTCTGCAAAATTTTCATTCTCCGGATTGATAGATTTGACTATCTTACTAAAAATGATGTGGGGATTCTATATCATATTCTGAAGAGAGAGTAGTTAATTTCCAGCCTTGATGATGAGGATAATGCAGGAAGCGAGATCGAGAGCCAAGCCTGCATTGCCTTATCGAAAGTTCCTCACCCTAGTTTTTGAAAATTTTGGTGTAGACATGAAGGGTGAGTCTTTTAAGGAATTAAAGCATTATGATAGTTATAATGAGAAATCTTTAGAGAGGATGTGCTATAAGAAGATTGACGGACAATGGATTAAACTTGATAATGAAGAAGAGCCCGTGCCAGTGTCAGAGTCTATGTCGCGGTCTGCAGGTCCATTAGTTCGACCTGTGGCTCCAGCACCTGTCCGCCTCGAGGGGGATCAGATTGAGGAGATCGTGCGCCATGTTGTTGATGAGATGTCTGATCGCATTCCATCACGGGTGGAGCGTGCTGTGGAGCGAGTTCTTGCCAGACAGCATTCTTTAGTGACTGTGGATCCATCCTCCTCTGCCCATCCTGACCCCACTCTAGATTAGGCTGCATGTAGTGCCTATTAGGATGCATCTTTTCGAGCTTAAACTCCTTTTATATGAATTGTAGCTTTTTGGGATGACTTGTTTAAGCTCTTTTTTGGATCCTTGATGTATGCCTATTTTGGCCATATGATTATGTTTAAACTCTTTCATATTATATGAATGAAGTTCTCTATTTTTTTCAATAATGTATTGTCTCCCTTGTGCCATGTATTAGGTGATGTGTAATGTGCCATGTAATGTGTGATGTATTTTTTTTAATGTGTAATGCTCTTAATTGCTAATATTTACCTTTTGATAATAACAAAAAGGGGGAGAATAATGAGCAGCATAATGAGGATAATTTGAAGCATTTAATTGATTCATTTATTTAAATATGAAAAGTTGTACCTTGAAACCCCAAAGATCAATTGGCACACATTAAGGGGGAGTAAATACATAATGTAAAATAAATTTGAACATAATTATCATATTCAGGGGGAGATTATGAAATTTAATAAAATTTGAATGAATTTGATACACATGCTTTGATTTAAAGAGAAGCATTTGAAAATTAAAAGAAAGGTATATTCAAAGAATTTTGTCATCATCAAAAAGGAGATTGTTGACCCTTGGATTGATTTTGACGATAACAAAAGTATTTGAGTATAATTGATTATGTTACTAATATTATTTTGAGGATGTGTAGTTTAAATTTCAAGTGCTCATCTTGTTCCAAGTGATTTTCATCGATTAAATGAAGCACCACCACTCAAGAGTTTTATGAAGAAATTCTAGACTAGACACACCTTAAAAGAAGGTTAATGAGGATTAAAATCAAGTAAATGAAGCAAATCTAGCTTAGAAATGAATTTGAAGAAGAAAGGCTGTCAAAAACTTTATAGTATGTTTGGCACGTAATTTGAGTCGACTAAGAGGATGTTTGAGCCGACTCAATATCAGTGACATAAAGGTAAGTTTTTGTTGCAGAAGACAGTTGACCCAGATTCAGCTTAGTCGACCAAGACCCTAAATAAGATCTTGGTCGACTAAGTCAAGAAGTTAGTCGATTCAGTCTCAGAGGACAGCAGCAAGACAGAAAGACTGATTTTCAAGCATTATCCACTTAGCCAATCAAATCAAAATTGAGCCAACCAAGACAAAAGAGTTAGTCAACTCAGTGAAAAATTAGTTGACCAAATCGTAGTGAAGCAGCAAAAGACAGAGAGCCCATTTTTCAGTTATCTGAGACTTAGCCGATTAAAGAAATTTTGAGTTGACTAAGTGAAGCACTTAGTCAACTCAGAAAAAAGTTAGTCGACTAAGTTACTGTAACGGCTAGTTTTTTCAGTTCTGCACTTTTTCGACCCCATCTTATTTCCAACGGCTAGTTTTGTGTTTTCCATGGCTAGGATATTAAATGAAGCCTCTCCAGATGCCTTAGAATGGTGGGAAAGTCTTAGAATATAAATAGAACACTTATGAGCTTTGAATAGAACTTTTGGAACACTTATTGAAGAGCATTCAAGTCTAACTTCAGTTCATTCATTATGTGAGCCAATTTGTGAAGTCAAAGAAGAATTTTTCAGAGAATATTCTGTCTTCCAATCATCCTAAAAGTGAGAGAAGTCAAGACACAAACATTGAAGAGCTCCACCAACTTCTCTCAAGCATTCAAGAAGAAGAATCAAGCCAACAAGCATTCAACTCAAAATTTTTCTCTTGGGCTCCATAGAGTTTTCATTTCTAAACTCTTTTAATCTTGTATTCATTGTGATTGTATTTTGTTTCTTTCAAGTTTCTTGGGGTGAGAAACTTGGGTTAGTCCAAGCCTAAAGTTGGACGGTGTATTGGTTTGATTGGTGAGCCAAAGATAAAACCAATCGGGATTGATTGTTAGCCCGAAAAACAATCATTGTAAGATTGCAGTTGGTAAGCCTAGGTCAAAACCAACCGGATTGGATTGTCAATCCAAAGAAAATAATCGAACTATTATTAATTAAGTGATTATAGTTGAATTCCCAAGTGGTTTATTTAGAGAGTGGATGTAGGTGCCGAGTTTGATGCCGAACCACTATAAAAGCATCGTGTTTGTGATTGTGTGATCTTTTCTTCATTGTTCTCATTCATTACTTGTGTTTTAATTTATTCCACTAAATAACTTATAGTAAATTCAGCACAATTAAAGCTTAAATTTAAATACCCAATTCATCTGGAACTAGGAGTAGTTGTTAGAAAACAAACATCAAAACTAGAGGGAAATAGTTTGCATGTGCTTGTTAACGCCTACTTGTAGGTTGCTGTCTTGGATGGGAAAAGAAAGCACAAAGCAAAAAGCCAAATAGCCGAAAAAGATGGGGCAAGAGACTGATCATTGGTGGAGCCAAGTATGGTTTGGTTGCAGAATTAGTGGAGGGAGACAAGTGGGTGTTTGAGTGTCTCAAGTAGATGTTGAGATGTGGCACAGCCTTGAAGTAGGAGGCATCAAGCAACTATTGTTGGGAATGGTCTCCAAGGTTAATGGTGGCTCTGGTGATGAGTGTTATTGATGCATAGGTGGGGTGCTTGGTGTGCTGTCGAATGGCAGGTGCTTAGGCTAGCATAGTGTGGTGATGTCACACATCAAAGGGCAGGTTGAAGAAAAGGCCAAGAATGGAGGGTTAAGGCCTGATGCCCTATCCTTCACATGGGCAGAAGGGTGATGCCATTTAAATCCATCTACCCCATTTTTTAAGGGAGTGTACAAGTTACTAACCAAATATTGATATAGATTCAAAGGTTAAAAAGAATGTGAGGACCACATACTTTCTCCTCTTATGAGGGTGGTCCATCTCTCTATATAGGTATGTAGGTAAGGTTTGCCATACCAGGCATACCATATTGTACCAGTACAGTACCGAATCTATATATAATACTGAACCATACTAACACTCGACATGCTGAATCTTACCATATAATACCGTGTACCAATATTGTAATTTAACAGTATCGGTACGGGATCCAGCATTTTGCCAAAATGACGAATGTTGTATGTAGATATCAAACATGTCTGTTATATATAACATTGTACAGTTTTTCAAATATATAGTATATTGGGTGGTGGGAGCATATCATACCAACTGATAAGGTACAAATGTAGGCATGGGGCTTGGCACCCATCTATAGTAACACTGGATACAATTTGAAGTATTTACTCCAATAATTCCCAATATGTCAGTATGGGGACATACAATATCATAATGGTAAGGTACTGATGTGGGACCCAGTACTCATACTACAGCAACATTCTATTTATAGATACACCACTTTCTTGAAAAAGGGCAATACCATATAAATAAGGGGACAAAAGGGAGACAATGAAGAGTTGACCTCTGAGAAAGTTGAGAGGGACAGCAAAATAGCACTTGTTAGTCTCATGAGAAGCATAAAAAGGAAAAGAAAAAATGAGAGATGTTGAGCTTATAAATGATTTTGATGACTACCAAATTTGAGTAATTATGAAGTTAACCATATGTTTCAAGAATGAATGTAGGTCTTTTCAGATATTTAAATTGAAAAATAATATATAAAAAAGATCTCCTCAAAAGTCACTAAGTCAAGGGCTTCAAAAAAGAATTTCAAGCTTTAGACTTGGTGGAGTCATCCCAGAAAGAAGGAGCCGACTCCTGCACTGAAACGGACTGAAAAGTACAATTTTGAAGTTCAAGACGCAACGGGTCGACCCCAGGGACAAAGGAGTCGACTCTGACACGTTGGGACTGTGCTGGCACAGAGGCGAGTCAACTCCTAGATTGGACGAGTCGACTCGATCTCAGAAGATAGAGAGCTATTTTTCAAACCCTGTGGCCGAGCCGACTCGTCAGGACTTCGAGTCGACTCATGGGCGATTGACAAGGAGTCGACTCTGACACGTTGGGACTGCGCTGACACAGAAGCAAGTCGATCCTGGATTGGACGAGTTGACTCGATCTCAGAAGATAGAGAGCCATTTTTCAAACCCTGTGGCCGAGCCGACTCATCAAGACTTCGAGTCGACTCGTAGGTGATTGAAGTCAATCTCAATGGAAATGGAGTCGACCCCAAGCACGGGATAGACTATAATGGCTAGTTTTCTGCACTTCTCCAACGGCTATTTCCCACCCAACAGCTAGTTCAAGCCCTCTAATGGTCCAAACTTCTTCTCCAGCCATTGTCAAGCCTATTAAAAGATGGAGAATCAATTGAGAAGAAACCAAAAGATTTGAAAGAGAAATCATTATTTTTTGGAGGGAATATTGAATACTCTTGAGAAAGAAAAAAGAGAGGGATTGAGTGCATAGAATTGAGAGCCTTCAAAGAGAAATCTTCACCACCATCAGCCACATCATCAGAAGCATCAAGAAGAAAAATTGAAGCATCAAAAGAGCAACTCATCATCAACTTCTTCCGCGCTTCCAAGAATTTATTCTTTTTATTTTATTTTGTTCTGAAATTTTATACCTTGTATTTTGTTTCTTTATAAAGTTTCTTTGAAAGAAAGAAACTTGAAGATTAGGCCCGTCCAAGTCCGAAATTAGACATTGTAGGTTTTGGTTGATGAGCTCGAAAAACCATCTGGATTGATTGTGAGCTTGAAAAACAATCGGTGCAAGATTTTGGTTGGTGATCCCGAAAAACCAACTGGATTTGTTTGTGAGCCCGGAACCAAACGCACTGGAATCGGGCTGATTATAGCAAAATTTTCAAAGAGAGCTTGGGGAGTAGACGTAGGTGCGGATTGCATCGAACCACTATAAAATCCTTGTGTGGTTGTGTTGTGCTCTCTCTAGCTTATCTTTCTTGCATTCAATACTTCCTTTGCATATCTTGCTGTTGGATTTTTGTAGGTGCTCATGCATGTAAATTTCAAAACCCTTTTGAAGAATAACGCAGTGGAACAATAAATTAAAACACCTTTTAATCTAGGACATGCATAAATAAAATCAAAGCACCTAAGAATCTAGTTCGTATGCAAAAATTAATACATGCTAATTTTATGCTGAAAATAAACATATGATCGGATCACCAAACTGTTTCGATTTTTCTTTCTTCAAATCTGGATCTGGAAGAAGATTAGGTTCTATCTTAGCCACACAAACATCTGGCCTCTATAGGTATCCACTCAGGATCAACCTAGATTGGTCCTCTTGATGTAGATCTTTCTTCTCTAACAAGGATCTTCCCACGAATCTGAACTAAGTTTGAATCTTTGATCAACTCTTTGATCCTTTGCTTAATCTTTTTTTCCTCTTCTTGATCTCTTTCTCGTGATTATGAAGCAACTAAGATCAGAAATCAGATTGGAAGAGAGGCCGCCCAAAGCTCTCTTGGGTGTGGGATAATGGGACGTCCAAGGGGTCTTGGATGTGTGAACCAAAGGGAGGAAGAGAGGGGGCGTGAAGGCTCGTTGGGAGGCTAGGAGAAATCTGTAAATTCTGTACTAGAGACCTAGAGAAGGATCTCTTAAATAAAGGAGTATTTAAAGTCCCAACCAAAATCAATTTTGGTGTAAAACACTAGTCCTAATCGCATTAGGACTCCTCTTTAAATCAGCCTTTTGACAACCCTAAGGGAATCAAGGGGCACCAACACTTAGCACCCTCTAGGGCTCTCTCTCACATGCCAAAGGGAGGAGGACGTGCGCCCCTCCCTTGTCCTTCACGTCGACCATCATGTGGGCGCGCCCAACTTGATCAAATCAAGTGGTGCGCCCTTGATTAAATCCAAACAATCAAGGAATAAATTAGGGATTGGACCCCTTGTACACTTGATCGAAACCTCTTGGGCGCCTATTATTTGGAGCCTAATGAATCTAATTCAATTAGGTTCATAGCAGATAATTGACTCGAATTAATTCTTATCAAATAAGCACTCCAAGTCAAATGAGGAATTGAGTTTAACCATATGCTAGCAAGGTCATCCTAAACCCAACAAGATTTCTTCTAATCCAATTGTGACTTCATAAGCCTAATTATTTAATCCAGATCAAATCTCTTTGTTGTGTGATCCCATAGGTTCAATTCTGTCTGATAATGAGATATACCATAATCTCAATCATAATATCATTGAAACTCTTTTCAATGGATCAGAATAATTTCACTCTTACTCATTAAAAATCATCAATCTAAAATAATCCTAGAGAGCTCTCACAATCCACCAGTGACACCTACCCGTAGGTAGTAGCAATCCAGCAGAATTGAAAAAGAACCTCTAAGTGTAGTTCGCGTGTGATTCAGTCCCTCTATCGTGAGTGCCGACTTGATGATAGATCATGGATAAATCATCAAACCTCAACATCAATCATATGATAAATTCAATCAACTCAAGTTCAATAGTGATTCTTATGGAAACTCCTTTCCATCAATCACACTGCTGTGGCCACAGACTTAAAAATTGAGCTTCTTAAATCCCATAAGACTATTCTTTTCTCTCAAGATCGATAGATTCCTTCTAGATGCACATTCTACACCTATAGTGGACCAACTATGGCCAACATACACAACAAGGACTCAAGTAGCTAAGAGGCCATGTTTCTGTGCAGTCAAACTCCAATAACCTCACGTGAGTAGTCGTGGCACCATAAATCAAAAGACCATTCACACAGCTATAGCATCGAGATGATCACTGATAATTGAATAGAAATCCATGTCAGTACTAGTTGTTCTTTAACAACTATCCGCACTTGCCGCTCAGTGTCTATACTGTAGAATAGAGACTCATCTACCTCGAAAGAAGTGATCTGTACACCGATCTATCCGAATCAATCATCATCCTCATGATGATACTATGATCGGAAGCAATTTAGGAATTAATATACATACATATAATTTTCAACTCTTTAAGAATATGTATCTCAAGCATTAATTTTTTGGACGATGCAAGGACACATCACACTTGAATGAAAATAAAAATTGTCTATTTATTGATCAAATCAATATTTTAAGTACAAATTTGTATCCTAAATAATACAATGTGTCTACCAGATTGGCTTTTAGGACATACATCCAACAATCTCCCACTTAGACTCAAGCCAATCGGCCACTAATCTCAGTCCCATCTTCTTAAGGTGGACTTCAGTCTTTGGCTGGCTCAATTGCTTTATCAGTGGGTCTGCCACATTGTCCGCGGAGTCTATTCTTCGCACCTCAATATATTTTTTCTCGAAATAATCACGTATGATGTAAAATCGCCGCTCGATGTGCTTGAATTTCTGATGAGACTTGGACTCCTTAACAAGTGCTATGACTCCATTGTTGTTGTAGTACAATGGTATGGTATCCGATGTCATTACACCAAACTCCACAATGAACTTTTGAGCCAGAAGTATTCTTTTTGCAGTATCTAAAGCAGCGACATATTCAGCTTCTATAGTCGAATCTGCTATAATGGGTTATTTGAAACTCTTTCAGCTGACTGCGCCACCATTGCATATGAACACATATCCTGACATAGATTTCTATCATCAAAATCAAACATGAAGTCTAAATCAGTATAACCCTCGACTCGCAACTCAGACCCTGCTCCAAAGATCAAGAACAAATCCTTAGTTCTTCTCAAATATCTAAAGATGTTCTTCACAGCTATCCAATGCTCATGTAAATTTGACTAATACCTGCTCGTGACACTCACAGCAAGAATAATATCAAGTCGAGTACACAATATGGCATACATGAGGCTCCCTATTATCGAAGCATAAGGAATCCTGCTCATGCACTAAATTTTCTCAGATGTGGTCGGACACATCATCTTGAAAAGACGAATACCATGCTTAAGAGATAGAGGTCCTCTTTTTGAATTTTTCATGCTGAATCTCTTCAGCACTTTCTCAATGTACAGCTTTTGTAATAGGCCTAGCATCCTTTTAGATCTATCATTATAGACCTTAATTTCAAGAATATAGCATGCTTCCTTCAGATCTTTCACGGAGAATTTTTTAGACAACTATCTTTTGACCGAAGTCAGCATTGGAATATCATTCTCAATGAGGATATCATCTACGTATAATATGAGAAATGTTATTGCGCTCTCACTGACCCTTTTGTATACACAGGGCTCATTTTTTTTCGAGCTCAATTAACCTTCCACTCCCACCATCCTGAATAAATTATTTTTAAGAATATAGCATGACGACTCACAATCACATTGTAATAATGTGAAAATAAAATAGTATCCTATGGATTCTTTCGGATACCCAATAAAACGAGCTATGATAGATCTATCCTCTAGTTTGTCAGCCATCTGTCCTTTAATATAGGCTGGACATCTCCAAATCTTTAGATGATCTAGACTGGCTTCTTACCGTGCCATATCTTATATGGTGTGGTAGGAACAGATTTAAAAGGAACCCTGATAGATTACAGTTAATAAGGCATGTCCCCAAAGATGTAAGGATAAATTAGTGAAGCTCATCATGGACCTGACCATATCTAATAAGATTCTATTCCTCCTTTCGGATATCCCATTGAGTTGAGATATACCAAAGAGAGTCCATTGAGAGACTATACCGTTGTCCTTGAGATAATCTAAAAATTTCGATTAAAGTATTTCCTCCTCGATCAGATCGAAGAACCTTAATGGATTTGTCTGTTTGTTTCTCCACTTCATTTTTAAATTCTTTGAATTTTTTAAAGACTTCAAACTTGTGTCTCATTAGAAACATATACCCGTACCATGACAAATCATCGATAAAGATAATGTAGTAGTTATAACCATCTTCGACCTACACATCAAATAGCCCACACAGTACTAGGGCAAGTATATCCGTAGCCCTTTCCTCATATCCCACAAAGCACAGCTTGATCATTTTTTCTCGAAGACAAAATTCACAAACTGGATATGACTCAGAATCAAAAGAGTTCAGAATCTCATCCCTTTCCAATTTGTTTATCCTGTCCTCTCCAATATGGCCAAGCCTTAAGTGCCACATATATTTCTGGTTAATTTCATCTCTAGATCTCCTTTATCCTACGATACTCACTACTTGCTTGTTTATATTCACATTCGCATCAACATGCAAGTGATAAAGATTGTCAATTAAAAGACCACGTGCAACTAATTTATTTCACAAATAAATGGAACAAATCTTTATTAAAATAAAAATCAAATCCATCCTATACTAGTACAGATACGAAAATCAAATTTTGACTAGCTACAGATACAAATAACAGTCCTTTAAATCTAATCTAAATCTTGATGGTAATCAAAGAGAGTAGGTGCCAACGACTTCTGCAGCAATCTTTGTTCCATTGCCGATCCGAAGGATCATATCATCTTGTCTCAATCTCTTACTTTCTATTAGACCCTGCATTGAGGTACATATATGAGTACTAGAATCAGAGTCCAATATCCAACTAGAAGTAAAGAAATCGTTAGATTAGATTCAATTGAGCAAACTAGACATATCTTCCAAAGGTGTGTCATCCTTCTTGATCCTCAGGCTTTCCAGGTATAATGGACAGTTCCTCCTCCAATGGCCATCAACACTGCAGTGAAAATATTTTCTTTGTCTACAGCCTTCTTTGGAGTGTCCTTTGGCCTGTTTCCTTCTGCTTTTTCACAGGCTCATTCTTTTCTTCCAAGTAGACTTTCTCTTGGAAGATACCTGCTCCACAGCAAGAACAGTACCCCTTGAACTTTTCAAGATACCCTCCGCAGTGACCAACATGTTGACCAGTTCGGATATAGTGCAGTCCAATTTGTTCACATAAAAATTTACGATAAATTGACTATATAAACTCATAAGGGATTGCAGGATCAAATCCACTTGCAATTTCTTTGCATATTGAGATCGAGCTCCTCTAGGTCCTTGATCATTGTCATACAATATTCATGGATAGACTGTCCTTCATGCATCTTCATGTTGAAGAGCCTCTTGGACACTTTAAAATGCGTAATGTAACTTTGCTCACCATACAACTCTTGTAAGTGAGTTATCATAACCCTGACAGTAGGCATATGCTCATACTGGCTCTGCAACTCGTTAAACATGGAAGCCAATACATAGCACTTAACTCAACTGTCATCATCCGTCCACTTAAATGCTGCTCTCTGCTCAGCACTAGAACGGCTTGGTAAAACTGGAGGATCTTCGTCAAGTACATGACCTAATTCTCCAATATCAAGACAATCTTAAGATTTCTGAGCCAATCTTTAAAATTAGTTCTGATCAAATGATTGGACTCAAGGATGCGGGCTAGAGGATTCGAAGCCAATATGGTTTAACTGCGAGAGTAGAGATTCAAGTTAGACATTTGTACTTAAATTTATATTTGCTCTAGAAACTTTAAGAAGCAAATAGACTCGCACTATTTTTTCAGATTCCTACACTCCTCGGGTGAAGAAGCGAAAATCTTAATGCGACAACTGAATTTTGTGGGTGCTGCAGTCCCATCAATACCATGCACATCACCTGACAGTTATTGACAACACGTACACTGTTGCATGGACAACTTCTTGTCCAGATGCTTCTCTAAGCATGTTGCAGCAACTTAATCTCTAAGTCATGTGGACTCACCTAACAGTTATTGACCACACTCCTTAGTTAAGCCCAATCTACCGTTCACAAGCAGGTGCAAAGCCGTCATTGAGTCCCTCACCTGACAGTTATTGGGCCCAACCCATCTTTACTCTAAAGCAACTCCTTGCCAATAGAATGGTTGCATGTTCTGGTGCAACTGCATCACTGTGATCACTGTTCCAGTTTTCTTTTTTTTTGTTTTAAACTCATGAAGTCGGCAACTCAGTTGCCGACTTAAGAGATTTTTTTAAAAAAAAGACAAATCGTGAAGTTGGCAAATTATTTGCCGGCTTCACTTAAAACTATGTTTTTAAAAAAACTCGCAAAACAAGGGTGACGCCCTTGTTTCACGCCTGCGGCGCCGCACGCGTGGACTGCACCCTCCGACGGCCACAGAGGCCTCCGACAACCCCGCCAGCTCCTTCCCCTTCCTCTTTTTCTTCTTTCTCTCTCTATTTCTCTCTCTCTCTCTTTTTCTTCTTCCGATTTGGGTCCGCTTGCCTTCGTCGGTTCGGTACAGTACGAAACCATACTGAACCATACCGATACGGCCGGCGGTATCGGTTCAGCATATCTTGCTGCATAGAAAGCTCTTTGGCTTAGAAGGCTGATTGTTGAGATGGGGATAAAGCAGAGCAAAGTGATACCGTATAGTGACAGTTAGAGTGCTCTGCAACTGGTGCTGAATCCAATCTGTCATGCTAGGACAAAGCATATAGATGTGCGATACCACAGGATTAGAGAGCCTGTGGAAGAGGGTGAAGTGGAGCTGATAAAGGTCCATACTAAGGAGAATCAGTCGGATGCACTCACGAAGGTCCTCCTTAGAGATAGCTTTCAGATGTGTGTGGCACGGATGGGTTTGCAGAGAAAAATTGAGTTCACAAGGACTTGGGAGCACTAAGATGGAGAATGTGAGCTCAGGTGTGGCGTTCCCAAGCCTTGGAAACATGAGAAGGCTAAAGGAAGAAGGGAGCAAGCCAGTAGAGAAATCAGCCTGGATAGCAAAGTTCAGCAACTTAGCCAACTCACCTTGATATTGAGTCGATTAAGTTTCAGGTAGGTCGACCCAGTTCAAAAGTGGGTCGACTAGGTATCAGGGAGGCTGCAGGACAGAGAGCTGAGTTTCAGGAGTATCTAGCCGGCACACAACTGGGTCGACTCAGTTCTGGATGAGTCGACTAACTACAGAAAAGAACAGAGAGTACAGTTTTCAGATGTCTGTGGATAAAACTATAGTTGATCTAGTTTGGATTTGGGGCGACTCAGTGACCGAACTGAGTCGACTCAGTCCCAGCTGAGTCGACTCAGTTTCACGAGTTCAAAACTGTATGTGGATCTGTTTGGGAGTTTTTCTTCGAGCTTGGGGCTTGACCCTATTGTATAGTACATATACTAAAAATAGGTCAATATTATGTAATGCTCAATTCATTGCAATAAAGCTCTTTTCTCCCGAACACACTTTCTTCCTCTTTCTTTCTCGAATCCACTTGTGTGTGCTTTCGCATTCAATTCAGGCATTCGTCCTTTGTTGCTGGCTGATCACCAGATCCCACGCCGGTCCGTCAGAGGGTCTAAATTCCCAACAGACTCCATGATTAATTTTGATGATTGCCAAACTTCGAGTAATTATGAATCTAACCATATATTTCAAGAAGGAATGTAGGTCTTTTCAGATGTTTAAATTGAAGAAATAATACATAGAAAGATCTCCTCAAGAGTCACTAAGTCAAGGGTCTCAAAAAAGAATTTCAAGCTTTAGACTTGGAGTCGACCCTAGGAAGAAAGAAGCCGACTCCTGCACTGAAACAGGCTGAAAAGTAATTTCTTAAGTTCGGAATGTAAGGAGTCAATCCGAAAGACAAAAGAGTCGACCCTGGTACGTTGAGACTGCACTGGCACAGAGGCGAGTTGACTCGATCTCAGAAGACAGAGAGCCATTTTTCAGACCCTATAGCTGAGTCGACTCGTTAGGACTTCGAGTCGACTCGTGGGCGATTGGAGTCGACTCCAATGGAAATGGAGTCGATCCCAAGCACGGGACAGGTTATAATGGCTAGTTTTCTGGATAAGACCCCAAGCACGGGACAGGTTATAATGGCTAGTTTTCTGCACTTATCCAACAGTCATTTTCCACCCGAATGGTCAGTTCAAGCCTCCAACAGTCCAAACTCCTCCAGCCATTGTCAAGCCTATTAAAAGGTGGAGAATCAATTGGAATTAAGCCAAAAAGATTTGAAAGAGAAATCATTATTTCTTGAAGAGAATATTGAATATCCTTGAGAAGAAAAAAAGAGAGGGATTGAGTGCACAAAATTGAGATCCTTTAAAGCAAGGTTCGCTGTACCGATACCGGACGGCATGTCGGTGCCGGACCGATATGGTACGATATCTGTACCGTACCGTACCGACACACGGTACGCCCGGACGTACCGGTCCAGTACCGGTACACTATTTTTTCGATT
>KE505462.1:101518-137921 GCA_000441515.1 Elaeis oleifera
CAACAAAAATAAAATAAAATATTTACTAAGAAATAACATATTATCTTACCTCCGGCCAAAAATCAGCCTCTTCTCGAACCACTCTTACAATTTGACGGAGTTTTTTCCTTTTTTCTAATTTTTCGGAGGTCTCAACGGTTTCGTTGAGACCTTCGCAAGTTTCGGATCTTCGAGAGTTCTCTGAGACATCTCAGAGAACTCCAAACATGCTCCCTTTATGCATGTGGTCTCCGACCCCACCCCCTCCCCCCCTCCTCACTTTATGCACATGGGACGGTCGGTATGGTTTGGTTCACACCGAATCGGACCGAAACGCACCATACCGTCCGATTTTGGACGGTATGGAAACGAACCGGACCGAACCGAACGGTTCGGTGCGGTTCGGGGTGTTTCTCGAAAAAAAGGTCCTAACCGGACCGCTAAAGCACCGGTCCGGCTCGGTATGCCCCATACCGGGCGGTTCGGGCCGGTACGGCGAACAATGCTTTAAAGAGAAATCTTCACCACCATCAGCTACATCCCCTCAAGCATCAAGAAAATAAAAGCATCAAAAAAGCAACTCATCATCTTCTTCCAAGCTTCCAAGAGTTTATTCTTTTTGTTTTATTTTATTCTGAAATTTTATATCTTATATTTGTTTCTATACAAATTTTTTTGGAGAAAAAAATTTAGGTATTAGACCCGTCCAAGTCCGAAATTGGACATTATAGGCTTTGGTTGGTGAGCCTGAAAACTAACTGGATTGATTGTGAGTCCGAAAATAATCGGTGTAAGATTTTGGTTGGTGATCCCGAAAATTAACTAAATTTATTTGTGAGCCCAGAAACAAACGCACTGTAATCAAACTGATTATAGTGAAATTTTCAAGAAGAGCTTGGAGAGTGGACATAGGTGTGGATTGCATCGAACCACTATAAAATCCTTGTGTTTGTGTTGTGCTCTCTCTAGCTTATCTTTCTTGCATTCAATACTTCCTTTACATATCTTGCATGCTTTTATTTGTTGCATTGCCTGCTGAAATTGCTTAACTCTTGCTTAGCTTAATACATATTTGATTCCACTGCATACACTACACAATCATACTAAGCTTTATTAAGTTAATTGAAGCACATAATTGTTTAAAGCTTAATTTGGTTAAAATTTTAAAAAAACCAATTCACCCTCCCTTTTTGGGTTGCTACCTTCTAGACAACAGAAGAGAGGAGAAAAGAAGAGGTAAAGAGGAGAATCTTGGAGGCATAATGAAGGACATAGGTAAGCCCCTATCCTTTTTTTTGTTTATTTTTTCATTTTTCTCTTGGTCTTGGACAGGATACAAGACTTGGAACCAAGATTTACAGTACCAATTGGTACCTTATCATACCAGATGCACTATATCGTATCAATACTGAACTACTACACAGTTTCATACCAGCTGATACTCGGTATGCCTTGCTGTCTCATACCATACCACATACTGACACTATTATAGGATGGTATCAGTATAGGATCCAGTATCGAGACAATGAACCTTGCTTGGAACCATGGCGATCCTAGCATTTCCTTTTATCCCTCCCTTTTTCCTTTTCCTCCCTCAACTAGGGCAAGGCAAATCCTTCCTTTCCTATTTTTCTTTTGTTCTTTCTTGGCTAGGGAAAGATACGGGATTGGGATAGCCTTTTTTCCTTCACTTTGATGGTTAAATTTTCCTTGATTTTCTTTCTTTCATTGGCTGGGGCATTTTATAAAACCATGACCAAATACTGTCCCCTGTGTGTCCCATCTATAGCATGCATTTCTTGTCATGTCCACATGAGGACATGGCAAGAAACTTAATGATTGCCATCTGCAAGTAACATCTGAAGGTTGAAGCTCACCTCTATGGGAAATTTCTTCTCCTTTTTCATGATAGATAGCACAAGATCCACAAAACCAGTTTCGATAAAGATAAAGATCAAAAACATTATGATACAAAATTTTCATAAACATATTTCACTAACATTATTTGCATAAGGATTACCTAATACTACAACTTGTCAGATCTTTTACAAGGTGCCATCCTCTGAAAATCTAAATGTGCATTCTTTGGACTATAAAGTGCAGCAATAGCAATGGCTGTTCTAGGTAACAAAACCTGCATGCATTTGATTGAGCGCACATTTTGTTATTGTAATACACCCATTTATACCCGATCATACATGATCCTACCCAATCTTACTAGATCACACCCATTCATATCCAAGCCTACTTTAACCCTATTTAGTGTAGGCCAGTCCAAGCTCAATTGACCCACACCGAGGGTCCAACATAAAATATGCACCTAAAGAGCCTAAAAGCAAGGATTCAAGTCCCAATAGGATGCCCCGCGGGACATCGGGATGAGGTATCATCCCATGTGTCCAGACAATCCATCCCATGAGATTTAAACATTGCCTAAAAGTACACTTATATCCAAATTTACCCTAATGACCCTATCTTAGGCTAGGCCTAATTGTTATGACCACATCCATGATATCCTCACCCCCTCCTGCAGCATAAGTGCACATGAAAAGGTTCTATCTAATGAAGGTGTGTACCTAACTAAATCACCATCTTGTTTAAGCCTTCCCCATCCCCTCAGGACCGTCTCTTAGTGTGACAAGTGGCACCCTAATAAGCCTTCACCTCATTTTCATCATGATTCCTTATAACTAACTCAATCCTCACCCTCTCACCTCATGCCATGTGCATCACAAACACCAATCTCTCATGTTACCACCCTTGCACCAAACCCTAACCCCACAAGAGGACAAAGACAAGATATTATCCATAACAAACTTATCCCCTGTTGACACCATTTTCACAACATGCATTGGATTAGATTTTAGTGTATTCTGTTTGGCTATTTTACCTCTCCCTAATGACCCATTTAACCCTTAAAGCAAGATTTTCAAAATCGGTACCGGACATTGTTCCGATCAGCCAGTGGCATAAATCGATACAGCCTCGTATTGGACCGAACCAACGCGAACCAACAAAGAGAGGAAGGGATGAATTGGAGAGGAAAGAGAGAGGAAAAGCGAGGAAGAGAGAGAGGGGAGAGAAGCAGGTTGAGGTGACAAAGACGCCGCCAGAGGGCTGAAGCCGGCTTCATTATTCATCATCATTTTTAAAAATGCAATATGAGGAACAGAGCGGTCACCCCTACTCCACAACCACAACTCCACTCGTGTATTTTTCGCTGCCTGGTGGCCACGACGGCCACCCAGCGGTGTCAAAGATCCCTCTCCGCCGCCATCCCTACCGTCCGATAGCATCCCTTGCCTCTCTCTCTCGGAGTTAAAGCCCGTATTGAGCAACATTGAGCGCGGACACCTTCACGGCCCTCCAGCGGCCTTGGCGAGCCAGCACCACCGCCTGGCATTTCCTTCCCTCCTCTCTCTCTTCCCCTCTTTTCCTCTCTCCCTCGGCGCTAGCGTATGTCACTTTTCAAGCCAGAACCATCCCGATTCTCCGTCGGTCTGGTTCGATACGTCCCGAACCGTCCGGTTCGGGATGGTTCTAAAAACCATGCTTAAAAGTCTCCTTGGATCTAGCCCAAATCATACATATGACATTCTATTTTTCTCCATTAGATCCTCTGGTCTACCTCCTACAAAATCTCAACCATCCATCCCCCTCCACATCATTGATCCAACAGGAAAGGGAATTGATCTATCTCCATCTTGCACTTAGCATCCCTCACCATCATTAGATCTAAATCCCTCTCATCCTATCCAAAGAAACACAACCAAGAAAACATTC
Source organism: Elaeis oleifera (assembly GCA_000441515.1). Lineage (NCBI taxonomy): Eukaryota > Viridiplantae > Streptophyta > Magnoliopsida > Arecales > Arecaceae > Elaeis > Elaeis oleifera. The sequence continues at coordinate 105,281 of KE505462.1, forward strand.
TCCTCTAACCCAAGTCTTACACCACCATAACCCTCTCTTCCCCTCTCTAGCAATAAGAACATGCCATCTCATATCAACCTTAACCACTAGATCCTAATAGCTCTAATCCTAGACCTTATACTAAGACCTCTATCCTAGCCCTTGAAACCTCAAGAAACACAAGAAGCACACAATATTAAATCCTAACCCTAGAACCTACACATCTCACTAATCCATTTTCTCATGTCCTAGCTACTAGGATTAAGCTATTTAGCACTTCATGAAAACCCTTAGATCTAAGGCAATCATATTCCATATTAAATCCTAGCCTCAATAATATTCCTTCTTCAATGCTAAGAGAACTCTAGACCTTATCCTTTTCTATGCCTTCTTGTACCTCCATCTAGTCACATGGAACCCTGGTCCTTGGTCCTACATATCCTCTTACAACCAAGGGAGCACTACAAGAGCATCAAGCACCACATTCTTTTCTCTCCCTTTTCTCCTCCTCTTCTCTCATATTTTCTTCATTATTTAAGTTTGCATGAAACCCTATACGAGACCCTCTCGAACTCTAGGACCTCCTTAAAGGAGGGGTGGTGGGGTTGTGAATTTGGGACATTCCCACCATTAACCTAGATCTATACTCATTACCTTGTCCACCATAGGTTCTTAGCTTACCTAGAAGGCCAAGGCCCATTTGACATTGTTATAGGTCGTGAAGCTTTCATCTCTAGAGATTTGGATAGTAAAGCTTTCAATGGTAGAGCTTGTAATAATAAGTTGTTTGTTGTTTTATAACTACATTTCTGAAGTATTATGGAACTTTAACATCCATTTGGCAACCAAACTACAAGAATGCTTTTAGTATCAGGAATGATAAGAAAGCATAGCATATAGCACTTTCAATTGTCTAGTTGTTTATACTACCAATAAATATTCTTCATTTATAAATTATTTATTTACTATTTAATATAAACAATTTTAAAATATAATATATGATTATATTTATAACATTATTATTTTACAATATTATTATTACAATAATAATATTATATAAAATTATTATATGATAATATTGATAATATTATAATATAATAATATTATCATATTACATCATATTATATTGTTATTATATTGCGCTATCAAAAACTGTCATATAGTATTCTTAACTTATAAATTCCTTTATTTTAATCCAAACAATATGACAAATAATATAATTATTGTTATGGGTGATTACCAAGTAAGAAAGGATATCATAACTGGATAATTCTTGATTCTAATATTAATATAAATGTTTGAATTTGTTCTGTACTCCTTTCTTCTTGTGGTTCATCAATCTCTAAATAATTCTTGATTGCATGATTATGACAACAAAAGACACCAACTTAAGTGATTATGGCTATAAAAATGTTCTAAATTTCATCTTGCATTGCAAGGACTCGAACCTATGTCTCTTGGATGAACCCAAGCAAAATAGCTTCCGACCAATCTCAAGTAGAGCTTTTGCGCAAAAGCTCCAAATGGAGCATTCCCCAGTCAACTTTTTAAACTTTAAAGGAGCCAAAAAGCCATGTTTCCATACTGTGCCGAACCGACCGGTACACTCCGTACCATACCGGACCGGTGGAGAACCGACACAATTTAGCCGGCTAAATCGGTAAACCAGAGGAGGGAGAGGAAGAGAGGAAGTAAGAGAGAGAGAGAGAGGAGGAGAGGGAGGAAAACCCTAGCCATCGGAGGCCAACGGTGGCCCGCTGCGGCCACCAGAGGGCTTCCACGGCCCGATTATCGCCCGATAGGGCTTTTACAAAAGTGAGAAAGAGAGAGATCTCAGAGGGAGGGCGACATATCGAATGGATGATGCCTCCATCGCGAGGTCCCCGGTGGTCGATGAGTCCACACTGACGGGCCTAAGGGTGGTCGAGCAAGAGGGCCTCCGCGGCTCCGCCCCTTCTTTTTCGAAACAGAGGTTCGCCCCTGTTTCGGATTTTTTTTAATTTTAACACATGAAGTCCGCAACCCAGTTGCCGACTTCACGAATTTTTTTAAAAAAAAATTAAGTAGAGTTGGCAGATCATTTGTCGACTTCGCCTGTTTAAAACAAAAAACACAAAACAGGGGCGAACCCCTATTCCACACGGGAGGAGGGTGGAGGCCGTCCTCCACGCATCCGGCATCGGCCGCCCTCGACACTCACTCGCCGACCGTTAGAGAAGTTGCATCGACGTCGACATCCGTCTGAGACCTCCGACGGTAGAGCCATCAAAACGGGCCGACCCGACCCGTGGAGGGCCTGGCCCTAATGGGCCAGGCCAAAAAAGCCCTTTTAATAAATGGGCCATCAAATAAGCAGCCCAACCCTAACCCTTATAAGTGAAGGGCCTAAACGAACCGGCCCTTATAACTTACCAAAAATTAAATAATTTAAAAATTATAATAAATTAAAAACTCTCAAACATAATATTTCATCAAATAAATAAATAAAATCAATTCCTACATCAAATTTTAAAACACCAAAAGTAAATATGAAATAACTTCTAAAAAATTGTAATAATATCATAATCTCCATTCTCCACGAGAAAAAAACACCACAAACTAATTAAACTCCACAAAATCAAACAAACCAACAAGTAATAAATATTGTTCAAATAACATTGAGTCCAACTATTGAAATTCAGTCTCTATTCTCAAGATTTTTGCCACAAGATGTTTGCCACCAACGTTTCATTAATCAATAATCATCCTCATCTTCCTCAATTATAACATTAGAATCTTGACAATCTTGTTTTGGCAAATTTGCATCAACTTTTGTACTGGAATGATCATCTTCATCTACAATCCACAAGTAACAAATAACAAAGATCAATAAATAGTTAGAAAAAAGCTATTTTGCATCCAACTAAATTCAAATTCTTATCTTAAATTATAAAAAAGATATTACCATCATGAACAAAGCCATGTAACCAATTGCGGGTGCAAATGAGAGCTTGCATGAAGAACCAATCCTAACATGATGGGAACTAGGAAGGGCATGTGGATTTTCTTTTTCTAGAGAGATAATTAGACTTGGGGCCTAATTACTTCTATTCAGTAAATTAGAGGGAGATGATTAGTATTAGTATATGAGAAAGAGGAACAAGAAGAACAAAAGACATCAAGAACAAACAAAACTAAATCTACACCAAAATTGTGCCTCCTTTTTTTTAAAAAAAAATAAACGGGCCGGCACGTGGGCTAGACGGGCCGGCACTTCACGGGTCGGGCCAAAAAGCCCTTTTGTTAAATGGGCTGCCAAAATACTAGCCCGGCCTTACTATTTTAAGGGCTTAAATGGGCCGGCCTGCGGGCCACGCCCCATTTTGACGACTCTATCCAACGGGCTCCGATGAGTCTGTCCCTCTCTCCTTCCCTCCACTCGTACTGAGCTCGAAAAAAGCTCCGATGGCCTCCGACGGCTGCCGGACGACCTCTTCCTCTCCCTTTCCTCCTCTCCTTCTCCCCCTCTTCCTCTCATTCTTTCTTTTTCTCTCTCTGGGCTGTTCTTTCCCGTGTCCGTTCGCGTCGGTCCGGTATGGTACGGACCCATACCGATTCATACCACCGGTCGGCCGGCCGGCATAGATCTCAGTTTCGGTTCCAAAAACCTTGCAAAAAGCTGTTGCAAAATTTTTACTAATCATCTCAAAATCATCCAAAAGAGCTTCTAGCTCTCAAAAAGCAATTCTTGGCCCTCGATGAAGCGACTTTTGGCCCTCTAAAAGCAATACCAACAAGGCCTAAGTGGTGACTCCCTCACCTAAGGGGTAGTCTTCAAGGCCACGATCAATGGGTACCACCCATTGTGCATATTATAGCCCTCATCATTGTAGACATTACATCAAAATCTTAATTTTTCTTAATTTTTCTCTTTTCTTTCTCTTTGCTTCCATATTCCCTTTTCTTTTACTCTTCCTTGCTCTCTTGCCAATCTTTCCGATCTTTTAGAAGCACAAAAAGAGGAGTCAAACTTGTCACTACATTAAAAGAGTTAGGATTCTGTACAGCCTATTTCATCAAAAAGTCAGGTAGGCCTCATAATATTACAACCTACCATTTATATGCTACATCAATTGTAATAATCTAATCTCAAGTGATGAAACATGACATAAGTAAAATCTAGCAAATAACTCCATAGAACAGAAACTAATACAAAGGATTCCCTAAAATTTAATAAGAAATAGAAAAAGAGAAATCAGCAAAATCACAGGCAAAGAGTGAAGAAGTCGAGAGCCTGGTTGGAATATCCAAAGTTGTTTGGTAAAAAATATGAGATGAGGGGAGTACCATGTTTAGACTTCATAGCTTCTTCTAAAGATACCGGCGATATTGTCCGAGAGATTAGGAATTATGTTTTGAATATAGTCTTATTGCTTCTCAAAGATTCGATAAGGATTTGTTATCCTTAGTCTGCTTGCATTGGGATTATCATCATCATCATCATTATTATTATATTATCAGATTATTAGTTCATTTCACAACATTAATGAAATGAATTTATGGGCATCGACATCTTTTTCTCCAAAAGAAAGGAAAATCACAAAATTTGACATCTTAAAAGAATGCAACATCTAGCGTGATCTTACCTTGGAATATGTCAACATGTTTGCAATGTCATGTATAGTGTATATATTGATTGTGGATGTATATTTAACATATAGGTTTATAATATATACACAATTACAATGTGATGTTCTGCCCATTATGAGTAGGCCATACTCTACTAATAGTTTCTTCTCTAACTTCATAAAGCATTACCAAAGGTGTGCTAGAATTCAAACGGAGGGCATCTCATCCAACTTTTTAGCACAAATACCAAAGAAACCACAAAATATTCAGCAAATATCAGCTTATATATTATGGCAGGAGCCTTGTGCATGCTGCCCTATTCCTAACATCAGCTTAAATGTGATCTACAACAAGGCATGATATGATTGCCATACTTTGAGAAGAAACTTTGAGATGAGCAACCTAACAACTAAAAAACAATAATGCCAACAGGAAATCACAAAAGCCAAAGATGACCCAAAGCCAACTAGATAAAATTAATTATTTTCATCACCATAATAATTTTGGGCTCAAAAATTTAAACTGATTTTTTGCTAGAATTTCATAAATTCCATAAGCATACAGAATTTTGAATGAAAAGTGCAGAGAGCATAGTAGACATATAAACAACAGAATTTCTCATGGGCTCACCTGGGCCACAAACATAGTTCGCATACCCAATTTATCAAGAAATGTTTTTGCTATGTCAGGTGTTGGTGATCGAGAAGCAATTGCTACGTCTATTCCTTTATCCTTAAGGGCATTCAGTATGCCCATAGCATGTGGATAAAGAAACGGCATTTCCCTTTTCGAGCAGCATTCACTGGAAGAGGAAACCAAAAACTTGATTATTGGATATAGATCCATCCCAACATACAACAAAAAATAAAGGAATAAAGACTGCTACTTGATTAAAAAATCTTGTCCTTCAGTCAGAAAGTATCATCTCATTAGTATGACTGTCAAACTTTAATAGACTGCTGAGACAGTCAAGTGATAAAATGAAATGCACCAACAACATCTTTAGAAACTTGTAAACTGGCTTGATGTATCACAATTAGCATAATCGCTGAAGACTTCCATGGTTTTATGTAACATTTTCTAGAATGTTAACTAAAAAACATGATAAAAAATCCAAACATTCTTATGCTTTTCACCAACAAAAGTTATAAAAATTTTAATGGATTTTTCAAAATCCTCATCTGTCTTCACCCCCTTATCTCAATCTTGAAGCTAATCGACAGTAGAATTATCATGTCATTTTTTTGCTTCATCCTAAATTAATTGCAACAAGAATCATAGAACTAAAACCTTGAGCCACACTAAAAATCCAGGAAATTCAGATGGAACAGATATTCATTAGATGAGAATTAATCGCCTTTTGTGAGCAAACAAGCAGGGCATGCTTTGGACAAAGCGATCTGATTCTTGAACAATGCACGGCTTCTTCCTATTCCACTTCAACACAGAAGAAGATTGTTACAAGGTGCTGGAAGGAGGGCCATGGCTTATAGAATCATCTCTTATAATCAACTTGAGCTGTTGTATCATCATTTGCTTTGTTATAATTTAATTGCACCCAGAATCATAGGGTCAAACACACTAAAATATTTAGGAAGTGGTGATGGAACAAATATTCGAATTTGAAAGAATAAAACAGATCATTTAATCAATTTAAATTGTCACAAGCCATTGTTTATCTTTTCCTAATGTAATTACAATAACAGCAATAGAGTTAAACTTACGAACCCACCACAAAGATATGCCACAAAAAGAAAAAGATGATAGTCTCACATAAATAATTTGGATCTATACCAACAACGACATTTAATTGATGTAACCTTCTATAGGCAATTGATGGTATTAATGATACCAAGGGACAAAATTGTTCAGCATTAATAAAGCGCAAAAGGGGTAGCCTAGTGCATGATGCTTCCACCACTATAGGGTCCGGGGAGGGTTGGATGTGTGCAACCTTACCCTCGGGTGTGGAGAGGCCGTTTTGGTGTTATAGAACAGTGACACCAAGGTCATAATAGAGCAACGTTACTATTGTACCAACTACCAAGGTTCATCCTCTTAAAAAAGGGTAGGTATTAACAAAGCAAGCTGCAGACAGACTATGGAGTAGTGACAAACATTAGATATAATTGTAGCAAGACATGCAAACTATGAAGCATGGGCATAGATCCAGGATATGGATATGATCAAGGTACATCACCCCATACCAATCTGGACAGCATAGGGTGTACTATACCATACAGGTTCGGAATCGGTACATGGTATGGGGGCATACCAACATTCAATATATCGAACTAGCCCCATACCGGGTGTGTCGACATAGTGATAGGGTGGCATCAGTATGGATCCCGGTACTAGAAAGCATACCTTGGATATGACATCATACAACCAAGTTAATGCAACCAAGGTTTTAAGTCTCGATAGAGGAAAGAAAGAGAGAAAAGATGAAGAAAAGGAAAGTGAAAGGAAGAAAAGAGAAGGAAGAAGAGAAAGAACAAAAGGAAGAAAAGGAAGGAAAGAGAAAGAAGAAGTAAAGAAAGAAAGAAGCAAAAGGATAAGAAAAAGAAAGATGAAAAAGGAAAGATAAGGAAAAGAAGAGGAAAGAAGGAAGAAAGGAAACAAAGAACAAAAAAAGGAAAAGAAAAGACAAAGAAAGGAGAGAGGAGGGTACCTATGGAACTTTCGATGGGGACTACCATCGGGACTTAATGACATAGTGGAGGTGTCCTATTCCATGCAGAAATCAGGACACCCCTATCCCACAGGATAAAAATAATTACAAAATATTTTATAATTAAAATATTTATGCATAAAATAATTATGAAATAAAAAACATAATTTAAAAAATATGTTAGCATGCTTGGAGTGTATGCTACGTACTATGTTTCTCTAGCAGCAATTTGCTCAAATTTTGATATGTTTGTGACTACCCAAACCTAAGTAGGGGTGTGCATTCGGTTTTTCGATTCGAACCGAACCGAAGTTCTGAAAAACCGAACTTCAAAATTTGCATCTTATAGAACAAAAGGCCAAACCGAAGTAGCCTAAACTGAACAAACCAACCGAAATATTTCGGTTTGGTAATTCAGTTTTGGGCTTTTCTATGCTGGGCTTTTGGTTTTGGTTTGGGCAAATCTCAAAGCATACGCATGGTGGATTGCATGCAATCAGGAATTGATGAAATACAAGGGGTAACATGGCATGTTATCTACCGTGGGATTTGGCGCGGTCCAGCTAGACCTGGTCCAAGTAATACTTAGACCAAATCTAAATATTAAATCGAAGGGGATTGGATAATTTCAGTTTTCGATTAACCAAAGTTATCAAATTAAATATCAAAGACCGGACCGATTAAAAAACTTCGGTTCAATTTTAAACCAAAATCGAAATTTTCAGAAGAAAACCAAACAAACACCAAATAATTAACAATTTGATTCAGTTTTTGGTTAACTTAACCATTTGCGCAACCCTAAACCTAAGCCCAAATTTAACAAATTTCAAAACTAAGGGATCAAAAAGCATAACTAAGGACTGCAAAAATATCAATACCCCTAGTAAGTAAAATACATTTTAAATTTAATTAAATATATGTTTAATGAAAAACTTATAAATATTAATAAATTAGAAAAAAATAAAATAGTATTATGTAGAGATAATTCAGATGTATTTTCTCGAGTCATTGGACTATTTTTTGTGTTAGTAACATTATAATACAATATCATATTTATGCCATATCATCCGTATATTTTTTTGTTTTGATGTGATTATATATTAAATATTTATTACATCAGTGGATGGTAGATTTGACAAGATTGAACAAGTAGAATTTATAAGGAGGTAACCCGAAACTGTAGCAAATAGGGTGTCACCAAATTGTGGATCAAACAAATGATAGTTTAACTATATGTTGTGATTGTTCTTAACAAAAGATCTTCAAACAATACTTTGATTAATTGCAATCCACCGATCATGAAACTTCATTTAAATGTCATCTATATGGACATGCTCAAAACCTCTTCATGATATCTAGTATCATATGTTACTTTGCAATATTGAAAGATTTTCAGCTTATCCAAGATGCAAGTACTTATTTGCTTTGTTCATTCTCCAGCTCTCAGTGACATATTGCTTTGTTCATATTGCTAATCATGGTTTTAGTTAGTACATTATGTTTATGGTGGTGTCTGGTAGGAGCATAAGAAAAATGAGATCGAGGAAACCTAAGCTATGTACTAATGCCAAATTCTGTCTAGTTTTCAAAATTTTTGGAATAATGTAAAATTAGAATAAGCTATCAAATTTTTATAAAATAGAAAAGTACCCTTGCAATATTATAATATATTTTATATGATAATGTTAATAATTTAAATATAATATCAACGTTAAAGAGTAATGTTACACATTATAGTATTACAGCCTTGCAATACATTATAAATAAATATGACATAGCAATATTTATAATATTTATTAACATTTTAAATATTATAATAATCAAGGTTTAAAACTAATATTGGGAGAGGTAGCGGTTTTTGGTTAGACCGGTACTAAACCAGTTCGTCCTATGACAAAACATGATATAGGGTAGCATCCCGATCTTGTATCGGGATGCCCAAAAGACCCTTTCTTAGAACTATTACTTCTTTTACATACCTCACGTAAATTATTTGTCTTTCTTATCTACTCCCTACTCTAGTGGTTCAAAATGCACACACGTGCACAGGTTTGAATCCCACATGCAACCCCAAATGCAACAAATTGCCCCCCACAACATGTACGTTAAAATATATAATAGATATTATTTTGTTGGAACATATATGTATTTTAAGGATATTGACACATATTCCTTTTAAAGGAACAACATGCTAGAAATGGAATTTGAACTCATGCACATTGGTTCTCATGTTTTCCTTCTTAAAAACCCTGTCAATCAATGTCCACGGACCGATACAATAAGGTGCTGGTCGATATTGGTTCAATACCATATTGACAGACAATATGGACTTCGTGTAATGGTCATTTGATGATATGCCATTTTCTTTAAATTTTTTTGTTTGTCAATCTTTGTTTATTTTCAAATATTATTTTAATCATTACGGTTATTTAATTTAGGATTTTAATGCTGTTTAATATCTTTTTTCTCATCAAATGGACTTGAAGTACAATTAAAATACATATAATTGAATATGCATATAATATATCAAATTGAATTAAAACACAAAATGTGTTGCATCTAAAATTCTGCGGAGAGTCTATATCCCTTGTAGATATGGGCATCACAGTCATAGTCCAAGCCTGAGATATTAGACCAACTTTCAAGACAACCTATCCCACGTTCCTGAATCCTATAACCTATGCCCGCTCGTTAATACTAATCCTATTTCTGGTATTGGACTTGCCATCCGAAGATCACTGCAATGAAATATAACTCATGAGCTGGCTGATGCTATGGAGGATAGTACCCACTGAATATGATGCCTTAGTCTGGCTATATAGAATAAGATCCGATATATGACTCAGATTCAAATATGTCCAAGGAACCGACTTCACATGCAAGATCATCTGCATCAGCAGCACCATATCCCCAATGACCTCAGAGGCATGTCTCCTATATGTAATCATATCCTTATGGATTTTATTAGACCATGCACCGTAATCTCTATACTGTGTGGCATGACAAAACTAGAACTCACCAGTAAATCGAAGACCACCCTAAGATTAAGTCATATGCAGCCTTGTCATGTCCATTGCTACCTGCCTGAGTACCAGGTGCATTATTGCTTGAACTATCATTGTCATCATTGCTGATATCACGAGATGATCTAGGCAATAGATCATCCGAAGGCTCGTCGGTATTCAAATCAAAGCGAACAGACTCCCCATCCACTCTCTTCATATCTGGAAAACTAGATTTAATTCGGGTTAGTGTAGAACCCTACCAAGGATGCTACATATTTTCTTAGCCCATGGATATGCACTAATGACCAATTATTTTTAATTTATTTAAATTTGGGTGTAGGTTGCTACATGCATGATCATGCCCAAATTAAAACTAATTGCTATCTAATTGAGACAACAAGTAGGATGCATACTCCCAAACAAGCTACCAATTATTCTGAAATTTTTTATGATTATTCCATTTATTATTATGTTTTAACCAAAATAATATTTTATTCTAAAATTCATATACCTAAAATATTATGATTTTGCTTAAGCAAATCATTTGTTGATCTACAACATATCCCAAAATCATGCCAAAATATAAAATTTTGGCATGATCTCCCCTCAATTTTCCTCTTTTAGCTAATTTGGTGGGAAAATTACCTCTTTTTAACTATTTTGAGTGGAGAAAAAAAATAAAGAGAGAAATAGAAAAGGCACAAGAGTTCTTCTCTACCTCCCTCTTGATATTTAAAGTGGAACAAGGTTTGAACCACCCTAAACCAACGAATGACAGATTTTGCCCCGTTCGAGTTGGAACTGCATAGTTCGAGTGGGAACCAACCGGGGCAATGCAGTTCGATACACCCTGAACCAGATGTTTCAAGATGGATACACCCTAAACTAGACGTTTCAGGATGCTATAGCAATCCATGTTGTCAACCAACAATTATGTTTAAAGTTAAATAAATAAATAAATACTGAAATTAGTAAAATGAAATATCTATTGAAATTAAAAAGCTTTCTCTCCCTGATCATTGTCTGGTCACCTCTTTCTCCCAATCACCTCTTGAGATTGTTCTCTCACTCCCTCTGAGATTGTTCTCTCACTCCCTTTGAGTTTCTTCTTCCTCGTCAGCCAAGAGGGAAGCAAGAGAGAAAGAGAGAGAGAGAGAGACGGATCCTCACCTCCATCTCCTCAACCTCCTCTCCAGTCTCAAGCAACCATCCACCACCCTGCGCTCCAATAAGATCCACATGGCCCCTCCTTTGTTGTCAATTCCTAGAAGCTCCTACCAGCAGGCTAAGAATGCCTTCAAACCACCTTAGTTGGAACACCTTTGAATTGCCCGTATCAAGTTTCATAATGATTGAAACTGACCCATGTTGATTAGGATGCATATTCTATGCATTGTACCAATGAACTGAACCGAGCGTTATACCGATTGCAATCGACCCAATCCAACCAAGATGCTCTTTTTTTGAGGTTTCAATGATCTCAAGATGTCTCAATACCAGAATTCTACTAGAACAGCATAGTACCGATTGTACCATCTTGTTTCGATGGTATTTAAACCTTGATAATAATATAATAATTTTATGTTATAATAATTTGTTGTTTTTATTATATAATGTGGCACACATGGATAGTATAATATACTATTAATATTTTATACAATGATATTGTATTATGATGTTAATATTAAAGAATTATTATACTTTATGAAATATTAAACATAACATCATTACATGATAAAATATTAGATAAAATAATGAATATATTATACTATGATCTTGTTATATATGTGAAATTATTATTAATATATTACAAATAGTATTTTATTGTAATAATATGCTCCATTATAACATACATGTTCGTACATTACCTTAAATTTTACATTTTGATTGTTTAAATGTCAACATAATATGATAATAAATCTGTTAGGGCAATCGAATCTGCTCCCCCCGATTTAATATCAACTTCTCGACTTATTGCCAATCATCCCAATTATGGGTCAGTGACAGACGACGGACCATCAAAGCCAAGTCACCAAAAGAGGTCCGATTCGACAACAGCTTCTACAGGTCTCAACACCCAACTTTCTATCGATGCCAGGGGACAAATAGTCGACTATTAACCAGCAAGCTAACCGACTGTCAATAACATTTGATCGGCTTCCCTGACAAATACGATATAACGACTTGATCAACTGCATAACCACTGACAGTCGGTATATTGGAGTTACCGACCGATGGTCCGTCGGAATATCAATAGCACTGACATACGGTCGGTGCGCCATGCTTACCGACATAAAGTCAGCATGTCAGAAACCATCAGTGCATAAAGCACATAACGACTACATACCACGATCGTTAGTGAGCATTAACTGCCCACCCACGATTGCATAGTGCCGGAATAAGCAGGATCCACATGCCTAACCGTTACAAACGGTTACCAACAATTCGTCTATAAAAGGAAGGTAAATAAACAGTGTGAGTAGGACACTTTTGGGCTGAAACTCTATCAATTTTGATATTCAACTTCCTATTCGACCACTCTCCACTGACTTAAGCATCGGAGAGTCCCCACCGGACACAATTTCGATCAGTATGGACTTCTTTTACAGGTGCTCTTCACCGACGTCAGGCGCTCCAAGGGATTGGCTGCAACAAATTGGCATGCCAGATAGGGGGAAGCGAGAGAATCTGATTACGGCAAAACAAGAGTTCAAAACAACTCCACCGGCATACTGCCAGGCAATCTTCCCACCAGGAAGACCTCCCTCCACCTCCAATAGCAGAGCCCAGTTCTTAGCATCCCATTATCACTACGGACGCCCAACTCGCTGCTTTAATGCAGCAAATGAAAGTGCTGACGCAAGCAGTGCACAGCCTCCAACAGCAACAGACATAGCAGCAGCAGCAACCGATGGCGGCGCCGGTAGCACATATAGTGCCATCCAGGCATAGTCGCCATGCTCTACGACGATCTCTTTCTCCATCTCCAAAATGACGATCGTCTCGACATTCTCATTGTGTCGAGCCACCACCTTCCCGACACTCTCACCGTGCCGCCCGCCACTCGCAACGATCTCCTCATTCTCGACATCATAGCATGAAAAAGAGAAAAGGCCATGCGCACCTCGACTTCTCGATCCTCAAGTTCTTTAAGGGACTCTATCCCTGGATTCTCACAGCAACAGCGGCTTGATGACTACAACCGCAAATTTAAGAAATTGACTGCCAACTCGCCCGACTTCGAGTGGATGGCCGAGGGTCCTCCAACGACCTTAGCATCCACATAGCTCCGCCTTTCTCCCAATGCATCTTGGATAAGCCAATTTTGCCAAGGTTCAAGATGCCGCAGATGGAGCCATATGATGGATCCACCGACCCGATTGATCATCTGAAGATCAACAAGGCTCTCATGATGATCCAAGAGGCAACCGATGCCCTCTTATGCATTAGCTTCCCCGCTACTATTCGGAAAGCTACTCGAGCCTGGTACTCTAAGCACCAGTCAGAAAGCATCCACTCTTTCCAACAACTGGAACAATCGTTCGTGACCCACTTCAGCACCAGCCGAAAGATGCCGCAAACATCCGACAGTCTCTTCTCCATCAAGTAGGATGAAAGAGAGACACTGAGAGACTTCGTGGCATATTTCAACGAATTCACACTTGAGGTCCGGGACCTCAACGAAGATATGACCATCTCGACCATGAAGAGAGGTCTGAAGGGATCCAGACTCACTCCCTGGATAAGACTCTCCCTCGAACTTATGCAGAACTTCTAAAGCGCGCGTACAAATACATTCGCGCAGATGAAGGTGCTACTAACTGGCGCCAAACAGAAGGAAAAGATCAAAAGCAAAAACAAAGAAAAGTAGGCTCCAGCTGAATCAAGTCGGCCAGCAACTAATAAGGGAGCTTCACTCCACCGATGAAGTCCAAGGCCAAACAATTATGACAACATGTATGACTTCTACACTCCTCTCTCTGCTCCTCGTGCGTAGATTTTAATGGAGATCGAAGGTGAGAAATACCTCCGTCACCCCCCACCGATGAAGGCACCACCGAGGAGCCGCGACAAGAATACTGTCGATTCCATCATGATCATGGTCATGATACCGAATACTGCATTCAACTCTTGGATGAGATAGAAGTCCTGATTCGATGAGACTATCTCAAAAAATTTCGACAAGTGTCCGACTCAACCTCCTACCGACCGACAACCTCAGCCACAATCTGAGGAAGCGATCGACAATCAACCAACAATGGAATAATCAATATGATATCCGAGCGACCAAGAGACTGGGGGCAACTTCCGAAGAAGAGTTTGCAAGCAATGACTTGATGATAATGTAATCTCTTTTCGAATGATGTTCGGAGAATACAGACTTCCCAAAATGATGCTGTCATCGTCTCGATGACAATAGCAAATTTTGATGTAAAAAAATCCTAATAGATAATGAAAGTTCAACTGATATTTTATTCTACTCGATTTTTCTCGAATGTGACTACCGACTAATCGACTCAGAAGAGTCTATCAAGGTTTGCTGAATCGGTACCATCGACCGTATCTGCCGATCGATGGTACGATTTCATACCGTGTCGAACTGATGCAAACTGATGAAGGAAACGAGAGCCGAATCGAGAGAAGAAAGAGAGAAATAGAGAGAGGGAGGAAGAAAAAAAGGAGGGAAAGAGGGCAGGGCCATCGGACGGCGTCTGGCTGGCCGTCGTGGCCACCCGATGGTGCAGTCCATACGGACAGCACCGCGTACGTGAAACAAGGACATCGGCCCTATTCACGAATTTTTTTAAAACCTGTGAACAAGTGAAGTCAGCAACCACTTGCCGACTTCATAAATTTTTTTAAAAAATCGTGAAGTCAGCAATCGGGTTGCAAACTTCACATCTTAAATCAAAAAAAAAACCACAGGCCCTGTTTGTTGCGAAGGACGTGGACCGACGGAGCCGTGGAGGCCCTCCTCCCGCTCGACCGCCCTCAGGCCCGTCGACATGGGTCGTCAGCCACTGAGGGCCTCACGATGGAGGCAACGTCCGTCCGATAGGTCGCCCCCCGAGTGCTCTCTCTTTTTTCGCTCTCTTGAAAGCCCTATCGGACGATATAGGGCTCAAAAGCCCTCCGATGGCCGCAGCGAACCACCGCCAACCTCTGACAGCTCCCGCCTCCCTCCCTCTCCTCTCTCTCTCTTTCTCACTTTTCCTCTTTCTCTCGATACCGCCGGTGTACCAAATTTGCCGACCGAACCGTGCCAGTTCCCTGTCGGTTCGATACAATACGAGTGTACCGATCAGTTCGGCACGGTACGAAAAATCCTGATCTCTACGCCCTTAATCGGCTTTACTAGAAATATAGTCAACGTGGAAGGAGAAATTACTCTCCCACTAACTGCAGGAACCGATCCACAATGAAGCACCATCCTCTTGATGTTCACGGTTGTCCGAGTCCCTTTGGCTTATAATGCTATACTCGGATGATCGGGACCTAATGCGTTTAGAGCGATGGTGTCGACATATCATCTACTTATTCGATTCTCGACAAAAAATGGAGTCAGAAAAATGCGTGGGAATCAACAACTAGCCCGAAGCTGCTTCATGATTTCTACCAAAGTAGTAAGCCTGAAGACCCTCTGTCGGTCAACAAACTGAACCAAACAGAGAATGAAGAAGGGGTGAGCCAGCTGAGCAACTGATTTCAATCCCACTGAGAGATGACCCTACAAAGATAATTCAAATTGGATCGCAATTACCTGATTCGGAATGAAAACAACTGATAGACTTGCTAAAAGGAAATGCCGACATTTTTGCTTGGTCGGCAACCGACATGCCAAGGATTCCTTCGAAAGTGATAACTCACCGGTTAAACATCGACCCCAAAGTTAGATCAGTGAGACAGAAGAAAAGACCTTTTGCCTTCGAAAGATAGAAGATCATTGATGAAGTCAACAAGCTCCTCGTAGCCGGCTTCATTAGAGAAGCCAACTATCCCGATTGGCTCGCCAATGTCGTAATAATGAGAAAAGCCAACGAAAAATGGCGAATTTGCATCGACTACACCAATTTAAACGGGGCATATCCAAAGGACAGCTTCTCCTTGTCAAAAATTGACCAACTAGTCGATAAGATATCGAGGCACCGACTCTTGAACTTTATGGACGCCTTCACAGGCTACAATCAAATTCGAATGGCATCCGAAAACGAGGAGCACACTGCCTTCACAACTGACAAAAGCATCTACTACTATAAAGTGATGCCGTTCAGTTTAAAAAACGTCGGAGTGACTTATCAACGGTTGGCCAACAAGGTGTTCAAGACACAAATCGGACGTAACATAGAGGTTTACGTCGACGACATACTGGTGAAAAGTGCTGAAACTTGTGATCATATTCAGGACTTAGAAGAAGCCTTCGACACACTTCGATGACATCGGATGAAGCTAAATCCGATCAAGTGTGCATTCGGAGTGACTACTGAAAAATTCTCTGGATTTTTCGTGTCGCAACGAAGAATCGAGGCTAATTCAGAGAAGATAAAGGCCATCGTCAACATGAAACATCCCAGCTCCAAAAGAGAGATACAACAACTTAACGAAAGGATTGCTGCATTTAATCGATTCATCTCGAAGTTGGCTGAAAGATGTGTCTTTCCTTGAGATTTAACGGTAAATGAAAGACTTCTCATGGTCGGATGAATGCCAACAGTCTTTCAAAGACCTGAAGAAGTATTTGACGTCCCTCCACTACTTACAAAACCAAGATGGGAGAGGCGTTATATCTTTACTCGGCAACATCAACTAAAGCAGTTAATTCGGTTCTTGTTCGGGAGGATGAAAATCGAATCCAACAGCCTATCTACTACACCAACAAAGTACTCCATAACGCCAAAATAAGATATTAAAGGGCGAAAAAGATGAATGATGGGAAGACAAAAATGAAACCTTACCTCCTTCTAGTGAATAAGATTTGGGGTATACTTTGTTATCAGATTTCATGAAACTTGCTTATGGAAGACTCATTTGAGGGGTAACTAAGTTGTGAGTAGGCTGTTGATAGTGGGACTCTAGAGTGAAAGATTTTTTTGGAACTCAAAGATAAGAACTGAGGGTCAGTTGGACTGGGAAATGCGGGAAAGTAGGAGAGAATATTTCATTAAATCTCTCAGCTAAAAACTTATTTTAAAAAACAAACATGTAAATCCCATATAAAACTCAATGACTCTATAAACTTTAATTCCCCCACATGCATGATTTTTGTTTTCTTTGGTTAACCAAAGTGTTTTAGTTTTTTTTCTCACTCAAAAGTTTGAAATCACGTTGCATTCAAAAAAGCAATTATCTTAATCAAAACTAAATATATCCTAAATATTTAAAAACATAAAAATGGTAGGTAACCCAATCATGGTCCCAAAACTCTGGGGGGAAAGCCTAATCGTTAGCCCAAGTTTTTTACAATTGCACCAAGCAATGACCCTTGATTTTAATTATTTAATAAATTTTCTAATTCTACCCTTATTGTTTTCTCAAAAAAATTGTATCCCCATTGAATTCTGTTACCGGTTGGCTACAAATTTTGAATTATGAACTTGAACCTGTACCATGCCAACCAATGAACTAAGTAACATGGGTCTAGTGATACTTGTGAGGGTTATGAGCTTTTATATATAGCAAAGGTTAATAGTAGAGTTGGAATAATAGCAAACAAAGAGATAAAGATAAAATTATAGATATTAAAAGAATAAGCTAATAACTATTTAGTTATGGATGAGTAGATTATTAATGTAGTTAGTGCTTCTGCCTAACAAATAAGCATAGAGCGGCAAAAACAATTTTTGAATGGATGTTGATGGATTAGTGCAAGATAATCTACAAGGAGAAAGGATACTTATATCAGTGGTTATAATGGACATGGGGAAGAGTGATACAGGATATGAAATTTTGGTGATGAGATTCTGATGAGACATTTTATCCTTGAGTTTGCAATATCCTATAATTTAGCAATTATAATGCATATTTAAAAAGTGAAATGAATACTTCATAACATTTAAAATGATCAAAATTATCACAAATACATTATTTTAATTCAGTGAAAAGAGAGGTTAACACGCAAGAATTGTAAGGTGATACAAAGGGAAAGCATGACCATCCAACATAGGTTAGTAGTTTTAAATGCATATACTAAGTGCAACCCCAAAAAAAAAAAGGCAAAAGTAATACATGACAATGATAAGATGGTGGAATTTAAAAATGGAAAATGTTACATCTTTTAGTAATAAACTATTAACGAAGGGAATTGGAACCTAAGAACCGAACTAAATAAATATAGGACCAAATGGCTAATTGTATCAAGTGAGCGGATATCAATATTTTACAAGAGAGTTAAAGTGCATATATGAAGGACTCGTTTGGTTCACCAGAAGAGGAAGGGGAAGTATGATCAACGGAAAATCGAAAGGTGCCTTATATTTGGTTGGAAGTTTCGAAGGAGATAGATGGAAAAGTAGTTTTTCTATAGGAATAAGTTTCCCACATTTCACAGGAAAGAACACTCATGTGGGACAAGGGAAGCCATTTCCCATGGATTGAAAATTATGATAACCTTTTACCAAAATGCCCTGAAGCCAACGTGATCTTAATAGCTATTTTTGATAGTTAATCTTAAATTATTAAAATTTACCACAATATAAAGAAGTTGTGATAATTTTAATATAAAAATATATTAACCACTATTAAAAATTACAACAATATAAAGAAGTTGTCTAACTACTAAAAATTGTTAAAACTCTAAAAAGTAACCCAATAGATATTTTTAACACCTTTTGTAAATATTTAAAAATATTTTAAATTTTTTTAGATTAAAAATGTTTAAAAATAGATATTAAAAAAATATGCATGTAATGTTTTACAAATATTTTGTACAACTTTATTAAATGCATAAAATAAATTTATATAATTTTCTAGAAAACTAAATGCTTAACCACACATAAATCACTCTACAAAGTGTGTTACCTATGTCATTTTTCCAAGGTCAACCAAACATGCAAAAACCACTTTCCCAAATATCATATACTCAAGCATCAGTTTCTCAAGAAAAATATTTTAGCGAGGTAAAATTCTTTCCGCAAACCAAACAAGTCCAAAAGAATTTGATGATGGAATAATAAGATATAAGGACAACTAAGGTAACAGTTACCTTTAAAATGATGTCAAAAACCAACAGCTAGCAAGCATCTTGAAAGATATAAGAAGACTAAAAATGTTTAAAAAAATGGGCCAATAAGGGTAAATATGTACCATATGTTGATTTGTATGATGGTTGAGGTTCAAGAAAAGAAAGAATGAAATTTATAAAATAGCTAAAACAAGTGAGTGAAAATCTAAGGATATTGATCAAGTTAAATGCATCAAGAGTGGGGATGAAAGGATATTGAGAAAGGTAAGACAAAACAAAGAAATGGGATGTTATTTGAAAATTATCTAATCAAGATTCTATTAAAGATTTTTTTTATTGAAAAATACAATTAGGGAGTTGTGAAAGTTCTATTAGTACAATTCATAAAATCGAGATGGAGGATGCCTTGAAAAGAATGCAAAAGGGAAGGCATTAGGGCCACACGAAATACTTAAATGAGGTCTGGAAAATCATGGGATATATTAGGGTAACAGATCATAATAATTAATTCAATGAGATTTTGAAAACCAAGAAAATGGCAGATAACTAAAGAAGCACCATGGTGCTCATCGATAAGAATAAAAGCACCATAATAATTGTTTTAGTTACAAGGGAATTGAACTTATGAGTCACCCTATGAAGGTATGAGAAAGGGTAAGTGAACAAAAATTAAGAAAATTACATCAATCATTGATAACAATTTGGATTTATGCCTAAAAGGCCGACAACCAAGGTTATCTTCTTACTCAAATAATTGATAGAAAACAAATAGAAAGAAAAAAGACTGCATATAGTCTTTGTACATTGGAAACCAGCTTATAACAAGGCACCAAGAAAGGTAATTTCTGACGCTTTAAAAAGGATGCTGACAAACAATACATTAAAATCCTTAGAGATATGTATGTTGGAGTTTTGACGAGTACCAAATGTTGCTGTGGTATAAGAAACATATTTCCAATAATAATAGGATGGAACCAAAAATTGGTGCTCAGTCCATGTTTTTACGCTAATTATGGATGATCTGTGGGTAATCTTAGGAAGATGTGCCATGATCAATGCTATTTTCAGATGATACAGTGTTGCTTGATGAGAGAAGAAGTAATATATGGCAGATAGCTTTAAATGATAAAGGTTTAAAACCAGCATAACAAAGATAGAGCATATGGAATGCAATTTTAGTGAAGTAGAGATGAAAGGCTTCAATTATGATTAATGATCAAGGTTACCAAAAATAATATATTTCATTATTTAGGACCTACTATAAATATAATGATTCAAGCATCTCCACATCGTCTAGGATGGTGCATTCGACAATGAAGTCCGCTAAGATCTGCTCTTTGATGGAAGGCCGAGGTCGGTACTGGATCTCAAACTCCGCAAGTTCGAGGGCCCACTTTGCCAGTTGGCCAGATGTGTCAGAATGATGCAAGACGGCTCTGAACGGCTGGTCTATCAGCACCATGATTGGATGGGCCAAAAAATACGGACAGAGCCTCCTGGCTGTGATGATAAGTGCAAAGATCAGCTTCTCCAATTTTGCATATCTGGTCTCCGCTTTGTGCAAGACTCGGCTAGTGTAATAGATTGGCTTTTGAACACAATCCCGATCGCAGATTAACACAGCACTTATTGCCATCGGAGATACTGCCAGATACAAATCAAGCTGCTCGCCGATGCTTGGCTTGCTCAGAAGTGGTGTCGAACTCAGGTATCGCTTCAATTCCTCAAAAACTTGCTGGCATTCATCAATCCATTTGAAGTCCTTCGACTGCCTCAAAGTTCAAAGAATAGAAGACAGCATTCGGCGAATCTCGAGACAAATCTATTTAAAGCCGCCACTTGGTCGATAAGGCGCTAAACCTCTTTTATGTTTCTTGGGGGACTTACCTCCATTATGGCCCGGATCTTCGCTGGGTTAGCCTCTGTTCCCCGACATGACACCATAAAACCCAAGAATTTGCCTAAAGTCACTCCAAAGGCACACTTGAGAGGATTTAACTTCATCTTATACTTCCTCAATGTTGCAAAGATCTCTTCAAGTTCTTCAATGTGAGTCCGAGAGACCTTACTTTTGACAAGCATGTCGTCCACATAAACCTTCATATTCCGATCGATTTGATCTTTAAAGATCTTGTTAACCAAATGCTGATAAGTTGCACCTGCATTTTTTAAGCCAAAAGACATCACCTTATAACAAAAGAGATTTCGATCAGTAATAAAGACCATTTTCTCCTCATCTTTAGGAGCCATTCGGCTCTGGTTGTATCCAGAAAAGACATCCATGAAGGTGAAGAGTTCATGGCTCAAGGTTGCATCTATCAATTGATCGAATGGGGGTAGGGGTAACTATCTTTAGGGCATGCTTCATTAAGATTTTGGAAGTCGATGCAGACTCTCCACTTGCCATTCGCCTTTTTCCTAGGACCACATTGGCGATCCAACTGGGTAGTTGACTTTCCGAATGAAGCCCACCTCCAGCAGCTTATCTACCTCTTCAGCTATTATCTTTTGCCGCTCAGGTACGAAGCTCCTTTCTTTTGCTTGATGGGCCTATGCTTCGGATTGACATTCGGTCGATGCATTATCACCTCCGGATCAAGACCAGGCACATTGGCTGGTGTCCAGGTGAATACATCTGCATGGGCCTGCAAAAAAGAATAAGCTTTTTTTGGTTACCGGATCGAGATTTGATCCAATCTGGACGGTGTGCTCCTTATTGCCATCTCCAAGCGGGATTGTCTCCAAATCCTCTACTGGTTCTCCCCTTTCCTCAGATAGATTATCCTGGGTGTCCAACCCGTCAATCGAGTAAGCTTTGGATGGCCTTGATCCTCGAAGTGAGATGTTGTAACACTGCCGCGCCAAGGTTTGATCCCACGCACTTCGCCAACTCTAGAGCGCGTTGGAAACTTCATTTTCAAGAGATAAGTAGACACAATAGCTTGAAGCGCGTTGAGCCTTGAGCATCCGAGGATTGCATTGTAGGCCGAAGACGCTCGAACCACCAGAAAATTCACCTGTATCTTAAACCACCAAGGGGATTGCCCAGCTCTCACAGGGAGAGTTATTACTCCCTCAACCGACACAGCATCCTTAGTAAACCCTACGAGAGGGGTATCCATTCGGCTCATTCACTCCAGGGATATACGCATTCGAGAGAAAACATCGTAAAACAAAACATCAGCTGAACTTCCATTATCAACTAGGACACGACGTACATCATAGTTTGCTATGTTAAGTGTTACAACCATCGCATCATTATAAGGAACAAGACTCCTTGTGCATCCCCTTCGGTAAAGATCAGAGGTTCTTCAATCTTCTGCCTCTTGGATGGTTCAACTGCTTCATCCTCTCACGGGGGCCTCCAATAATGGCGTTGATCGCTCCTGCAGGGGGTCGATCCACAAAAGGCTCTCTTTGTGGTGGCTTTGGCGGGGCTGGCA
Organism: Elaeis oleifera; assembly: GCA_000441515.1. NCBI lineage: Eukaryota > Viridiplantae > Streptophyta > Magnoliopsida > Arecales > Arecaceae > Elaeis > Elaeis oleifera. Next base: position 128,165 of record KE505462.1, read on the forward strand.
ATCTTCATCGCTCCTCCTGCCAATCCTATCAGGGCCGAATAAACCGATCCAAGCGACCATGCCGAATAAGTTCCTCAATTTCGTCTCGAAGCTAGATGCAATCTTCGGTGTCGTGGCCATGATCGCAATGGTATAGACAGTACCTATTTGGATTCCGCTTATTGGGATGAGACTTCGGCCTTGATGCTCTCAGAATCCGATCCTTAACCTCCATAACCACCTGGGCTCGGACGACGTTTAAAGGAGTATAATTAGTAAACCTCCCAGGTGGGAGCATGGGTCGATCCTTTTGTGGGTTGTCCCTTTATCGAGAATTTCGTTAAGGAGTTCGGGACCTTCGGCATCTAGGAGGAGAACGGGGGTGCTGCTGGCCCCTTGGGGGTGACTTCGGTCTTCCTTCTCATCTCCAGTGGGGTTCACCGGAGGTTCGCCTTCAAATGCCTCGTCCACCCTAGCATACTTCTCTGCTCAAACTAACATATCAGCAAAATCTCAAGGGTAGGAAATCTTAAAAGAATAACGAAGATCATTTTCAGCAATCCGCCTTTCAAGGCAGCCATCACAACTGACTGATACAAGTTGTGCACTTCTAGTACAGTTACGTTGAAACGGTCGAGGTAAAACCTGATGGACTCCCTTCCTTTTGCTTCATATTCATCAGGGAGTCGGATCCTTTCTGCTGCCTCCGACTACTCACGAAGTGGCTGACGAATAGTTGGCTCATCTGATCGAAAGAATGGATGGTCTGGAGCTTCAAGCTGGTGTACCAATGCCTAGCTATGCCCTTCAGAGTAGATGGAAAGGCCCGACAAAGGGTGGCATCGGTTGCCCCATGAATGAGCATCAAAGACTGAAACTCTCCAAGTGATTCATAGGATCAATGATCCCATGGTAGCTTTCGAATTGCGGCACTTTGAAGTTCAAGGGGAGCAGGTCCTACATTATCCGATCGCTGAATAGTGTTGTATCCGATCCTAAAACAGAGTCGTATCCCCCTCTTCTGAGTCCATCTTCTCTACCATTGCGACGGCAGCATCCAAAGATTTCACGTCTCCGACCAGAGATGGAAAGGCAAAAAAGGATTAGCGACATGTTGGGGCATGCGTCACTCTCCTATCAGCATCGGGACCTTAGCCCCGCCACTTTGTTTCGCCATCATGTCCACCCATGGGCAGTTCAAGTCCCAAATTCCTTCCTACGCGCATGCCTCCGGTGGCCTGAAGCCTCCTTGCGCGTCCGTCACCACTGAGGCTCCTCCTGTACACCCAACCGATTGTCGATGGCACCGATTCCATCCGCGAGCAAGCCGGTCTCTGGGAAAGGGACTGATCGAAACAGGACAAACCCCTCGCCTCACCGACCTTGCCCAGATCCGAGCTCCCGATGCGCCCCCGACAAATCCCATCCTGTTACAAGGACTTCCAGAGCTGACTTCAACCGATCGTGAAGCTAAGAAGGCCGATCCTTACTTCCAACGACACCTGACCCCTCTGGTCTGAGCTCCCATCGAGTTTGTGACAACACCAAGGCTGGCCACCGCAAGCTCGGAACCCTTCGGCACACCCATCTACAACTTCAGACAATGCTGGAGCAGTCACATCCTCCCGATCGAAGCAACTCCAGCTGCAGCAGGTCCGATCGAGCCTCCCGTTCACGGCCTCGAAGCTCTCCCACACGTACAGCCTCCGACAGCTTTGAAATCGCCCATTGAAGCCTCTACGACCTCCATCATCGTCGATCTCGCCCACATTCGAGCCTCCGAGGTCGCCCCGCAAGCGCTCTACCTCTATAACGCTGATCCATCACAGCTTTGGATGTCTGAAGTTTCTCCACTCGCGATGCCACTCTCCCAGATCTGCTTATCCAAGCTCCCTTCCGATTGGAGCGATCCCACCGTAAACCTGGATAGGTTCTTCGACCTCCCTGAGGGCATATTCCGGACAGCTTTGGAACGCACGGCCATGAGGATCGAGGAAAGCTCATCACAGTTCTCCAAGAGCTCTCATCCCATGGTTCAACTGGATGGACATGCCGAAGATCCTTTGACTGCTTTATTAACGAGATCCTTAATATATCACGAACTGGAAGACGGGTGATGCCAAGGATGTCAACGTGGCCAACCAAGTGCTTGCTTTGGGGATAGCTAGCTTTCAAAAGTGGAATGGATGATGATCTCCACAAGACCCCTCAAGAGCAAAACCAAGACCAAACCGAAGCATAAATGAAGCCTAGCCTGGGGGCGAAAGCTGTTCTTGGGGGATGTTGGAGTGCAAAAGATCGGGACAAAGATTGCCACTGCTTTGAATAATATGGATGCGAGTGCGGAGTATACTCCGAAGCTCCGACACAAAATTGAGGATCAGTGTGCAGGGATTTACAAAATTAGTTGGCATCACTTGCTTCAGCGATAGCTTCTTAGCTGATTCGAAATTTGATCTGAAGTCAGATCCAAGTTTGATCTAAAGCCCAAATCAAGGCTGATCCAAAATCAGACCCAAACAGATCCAAAGTCAGATTCAAGTCTGGTCTGAGACCCAAATTAAAGCAGATCTGAAGCTAAGATCAAACAAACCCGAAGCTCAAATCAGGCTGACCCAAGGCCCAGTTCAGGCCTATCTAAAGTCAAAATTGATGTGATCCAAGGCACAGACCAGGCCCAAGCCGAATAACAGGGAGCCGAGCAAAACTCTTGGGCCCTCAAGCAAAAAACACATGGTAAAAGGCTCTTGAGCTTTCATCCACTATTCTTCCTCTTCCTTCTTGCAGGAACATAAGACACCAAAATCAAGACCAAGCTGAAGTTGAAATGAAGACCAAGCTGAGGTCAAAATCAAGGACGAGCTGAAGTTAAAATCACAGCTGATCTGAAGCTAAAGTGTAGGCCAATCCGAAGTCAAAATTGAGCTGATCTGAAGCCCAAACTGAGGCAGATCTCAAGCCCAAGCAGAGGCAAATAACAAGAAAGAACCAAACAGAACTTAAAAGCCTTCCTAACAAAACTCAAAACTTTCATGGTAATAGGCTCTCAAGCCCCTTCCATTATTCTATTTCCTCCCGTTCTTGTAGGACAACAGGTCATTGAAGCATATGAACCGAGGTAAAAAATTGAACAAAGCTACAGCGAATATCAAACTCCAAAATAAAATGAAGATCGAGTTAAATGAGATAACTCAAGGCATAGGCCATCAAGACAGTCAATCATAAAAGGCCAACACTACTGGAAGGCTAGAGAAAATCAGAGGACTAACCTGAGCAGACCAAGATCAAGCTATCGAGCAAAAGGCCAACGGCTGGGAGGAAGGATCGAAGCCGAAGTAAACCCAATGAAGCCCAAAGCTGATTTGAAAAGGCCAAGGAAAGTAAACTGGATGAAACAGGATAACCCAAATCTAATCACATTTCATTTATTTCAACTTGACTTACAAAATGGAGGCTCAGCCGAAGCCAACTCGGCAAGTTTCTTCATTTTTGTGCAGATCCACCGCTCAAGACCTCTACAACTAGGCAGCGGGGGCTAATCCAAGCGGACCCCCGAAGGCCAAGTTCACTCTCCAGTGAACCAACGCCCTGAAGACCCTAGTCGTATGAGAAGTGAAGCTCTCAGCAACTAAGAAACGAGGGCTAACCAAAGAGACCCCTGAAGGCCGAGTTCACTCTTCAGTGAACCAATGCCATAAAGACCTTAGTTGTCTGAGAATTGAAGACCTCGTCAGATTAGGAAGCGAGGGCTAACCTATATGGACCCCCGAAGGCCGAGTTCGTTCTTCAACGAACCATCACCCTTGAAGATCCTAACTGATCGAGAAGCGGGGATAATCTACAAGGACTCCCGAGGTGACTATGACTGGAGACAACCTACAAGGACCTTCGAAGCGACTGCGACTGGGGACAACCTACCAGGACCCATAATCCATCAACTTCGGTCAACAAAAAAATAGTGACTCTGGAGAATAAGCACCGCAGCTTTATTCAGCGCCATCGCATACTTCAGTTCTATTATTTTATCTTCGATATCGCATAATTTTCTACTGCGTAAGGCCCTTGTTGCAGCCATCTTTCGATTATTGTCTTCGACCGGCCTTGCCATTCTACCACGCTCTTAGGATATTTTATTACGCTCTTCAGTCAATCGATACGTCTTCGACAATCCTGAAGTACTCTCTTCGTCCAACACAATTCTGACTCGGACTCGAGAGTGGGGGGCAAGTGTTGATAATATTTCTGCTCTGGCCGAAGACGTGATCGTTCTTCTCACCATGCATAGGCTTTAGAAGCTCTCCTTGGTCAGTTGGACCTGAGAGAGGCTTTAAATATTGCCTCTATGCCTCTTATCCCATCCTCCCATTAGCACACAACAAGACGAAAAGGAAAAGAGAAAAAGGTTGAGGAGAGAGAAAAGATGGCCGTGGATGCCCGCACCCTCCACACTCTTCCGACTCCCACCTCAGATTACGAGCCCCTTTGATGGCCTTGGCTCTTGCATCGGCTACCAACCCTCCTTCGGCCCTATGGCCTACTTCGGCCTCCACGCCCAGCATCGACCACGTCCCAGCATTGGCCTCCACCCTTAACTCTGATAGTTGATCCCTCTAGAGGCCTCTCACAAGCCACGCCACCATTAAAAATGGGAATAGTCATAAGGCAGGCCCCATGCTCTCAGTCTTTAGCTATCAACTCACACCATTAATAGGTAGGGCCCCCCACATGCTCTAACCAACGTTGGCAAGCATGATTCTGGAGGGCATTTAAAGGAGGGTAAATATCTCTAACAACCTTGGCTCTCCCACGACTAACAACCTGGCAGAAAGCAGGTGGCCATGACTAACAACCTAACAAAAGCAGGTGGCCACGACTAACTGGTAATGGGTGGAGAGCCTACCTGAACAATTCTCCGATTTTCGTATATAACAAAGACCAAGAGGGACCCTCCAGATATGAGACTCGTCTCTCCCAACACGCTCACTCCTTCCCCTCTGTTATTGAAAATTGATTCGAGCATCGGAGGATCCCCGCCGGAGCCACCTCCGATGGGGACTTCCTTTGCAGGTACTATCACCACCACCACGCCGTCATCGGCCTGCCGTCGCCACCCAACTCCGGCCATCCTGACCTCGAGACGGATTTCTGCGCCAACACTATCTATAGAGGAAGCGAGTGGTAGCCAGCTTCTCCTGTTGGATTATTGAGGTAATAACCAATTTAATTCTTGCATTTGTGATTTTGCGTTATCGTTTTTCAGGAACGAGTGGAGGAATTATGATTAAATATTTAGATTAATTATGACAATTTTGGTGTTTAGCCTATAGGGTTTTAGCAATAAACTGATGTAAGCTTTATTAAGATCAAGAATGACCTATTGTTAATATATCTAGGTTTTAAAATAATTAAAATTATTTATAACTATATAATGACCTATTGTTCATCCTTTGGAGGATTTTGCAAATTATGATTATCTTAATCAAGGTTCGCCGTACCGGTACCGGACCCCGTACCGGTGAAATTCTGTTTAATGTCGGTACGCGGTTCGGTACGGTACGGTAATGTCGGTACACCTCGGTATGGCGTACCGATACGAGACCGGTATGGTACGATACGGGCGGTATGGGGCGGTACGGCATTCCATAATTAGGATAATTTTAAACTAGAAATTTTGGAATGGACTTGATTGTAGCTAGCACTAGCTAGGAAGTAAACTCAACCTAATTAGGATAATTTTAAACTAGCATAGTGGCCGGACGATGCCCGGTATATTAATTTGCAAGTGAAAAAGAATAGCCATCATAATAATAGATAACTTAGTTTGCAATTTAATTATGGCGTCGTTAGCATCGGCCTTCCGGATGGCATGTCCATTCTGGCTTGACATAACCATGGAAAATGTCAAATGTGACCCCTGGAACAAAGCTTGATCTAACTCCTGAATCAGTCCATGAACAATTTGTTGGCCAAGTTGGGTTGATTCAATAAAGGGGTAAGCTAAATTTGATTGGAAGTTTAATTATGAGAATATAGATTAAGTTTCACAGTGGCAAAGTTATGAGCTACCTCAGATTTCTCTATGCAATTGGGACTAGTTAGGTGACCTAAGGGTTAGGTTAGGTCCAGCTTGGATCAACCTGAAAATGAGTTGACCTCAAATTAAGTTAGCAATTTTCAATCACAGCCTAATCCAGATTAGATATATAATGGCTTAACCCAATCAAAAAGTACATTCGGTTGGGTTTGTGTTTGGGCTAACCTAGCTTATGTTGCATTATAGAGAAAGGCAAGTTCCAGGGAGCGGACTTCCTAGGTGTCTACTTAATGCATCAAAGCTTAGGTTAGGATTAGTTACCCAAAAAATAAAAAGCTTAGGTTAGGAAAGCTAAGGTTAGGATTTATTACCAAATCGATAGAAAGACTTATAAAATAGGAATTGGAACACACAATAGCTGTGTCGAAAAAAATAAATAAATAAAATCACAAAAATCGAAGATAGCCACACACCATGACAGAACGATGATGTTCCTCACAAGATTTGCCACCGCCTTTAAACGAACGATAACTGGCAAGTGGTCCACTATAATTTCCATAAAATTCTTAATTTTACTCAAAGCACAGATAAAGGCCACACATCCAATTAAATATAACATAAAAGGCATAAACATACAATAACAGTTCATCAGATCACTCTTTCACAACCATATTTGGAGATGGATGACGTTGTGAAAATCAAAACATTGGGCCATTTGGTTGGGGTAATCTGGCATGGAAAATGATTTTCATATCAAATTACCATATTTGGTATGAAAAGGGAAGAAAGAGATAGTAAAAAGTTGGTGGACCTCATCTTTATTTTTGGAGAGAGAAAGTAAACAAATACTATAGGGAGTTTGGTATTTGATAAATTCCCAAGTGGCGGTAATCCATACTTGACAAAATACCCCAAGAAGGCTACATATGTAATATTGAATTTGTTCTGATGTCTTTTCAAATTCATTCAGTAAAAAGCTTTTGTCAAAAAATTAAGGGGGCGTTTGGTGCATTATATAGGTAATGTTGCTATGGTAATATGATTGCAAAGAGAATGTGATTATCTGATAAAATAACAAGGAATCCTACATTGTAGTGTTTAGTATGTGCAGTAATGTTGTTGTAAAATAACAAAGAATCCTATATTGTAGTGTTTAGTATACAATTCAGATCATGAAATGCGGTATCGGGCCGAACCGTCCGGTACAGGGCATGCCGAACCGTCCCAATGGGGAACCCTGTTCCCCGTGCGGAGCTGCGGGAGCCCTTTCCGCCGCCCGACGGCCACGGCTGCCCTCCGACGGCCCCTCCAGCGGATTCTCCTCCCTCTTTTTCTTCCTCCCTCCCTCTCTCTATTTCTCTCTCTTTCTCTCTTTTTCTTCCCCGATTCGTCCGTGTTTTCCTTCATCGGTTCAAAACGAAATGGAGGCGTGCCTTACCGTACCGTCGGCCGATCGATCCGATCACCGGTACCGATTCCGTCGATCTTGATTCAGATTACATGGAATATAAGCTAATTTTCTAAAGTACCCCCATCTTTGCTTATTAATTATTGTCTATTTTCTAAAGGGACAACTTAATTTCGAGATCCAACCATTTTCGGTGACATCACCGGCCGGAACCGCCCATTATGTTTTCTTTTTATTTTCACCAATTGGGACTACCCATAATTTATTTATTGTATATTTTAATTTATTTTAGTGGGGTACTTTGGTCTTGAAGTTATCTTATTGCAAGATTGCGGGGTTGCAAAATTATATGTAATCACATAGCCATCTCCCCTTAGGTAATCAAATTACCTCTTTTTGAGGTAATGCTGCATTACATGTAATGCAGCATTACCTATGAAAGTGACGAAACAAACAGTGTAATCTGATTACCTGTTACAAAGTACATATAATCCTGTTAGGATTACATGCTACCAAACGCCCCCTAAGATGGAGATGATATTATGTAAAGGGCTATGTGATTATAGTCATTACATAAAAATTAATTAGAGATGATAATGCTCTCTTAATATTAAAAATTATTTATGTTGAAGGGTATATTTATAAATTTGATCATATTTCTATGTAGATTTACCTCCAACCAAATATAGTAATCTTTTTCCATGTCACTTTTCAAAGTAATTTTTCTACCAACCAAACATAGTAAAAATTATTTTCTCTACAATCATTTTCTTAGATAAATAATTTTCAAGAATTGTCAGATTATCCTGTAATCTAATATACCCCAACCAAATGGATCCTAAATATTTAAGTAATTATAATATAGAAAAGAGAGAGAAGAAGCCTATCTCCTCTTCTTCTCTTCACAAAATAGAAGGTTTATCATTAAGACGTTTCAAATGCAAATTATTCATTATATTTATGAGATTCCTCAGCTGCCCAAACGAAGATATTGATGAAAAGAGATTTAGGAACCAAATTGTTATGAGTGATATGCACATATGGAGGGATATTACATGTACAACATAATAATAAAAAAATGGATTTGGATACGGTGCTTCTTTATAGTATTTAAGTATAAAGGATGTTTAAGATATTCCATATTATTATTTTATATATTATTTTTTTAAAAATAATATTTATTATTATTATTTTATTTTTTCCTTTTTCTTCCTTTCGCTGACCTCGGCGCCGCCCTGTGTGCCTAGGGATGGCAATGGGTAGGGTTTGGGTCGGGTAGTGTACTACCCATCCCCAAACCCGAACTTAATACCCTATACCCAAATCCTACCCGATACCCAATCGGGTAAGAAAAGAGATACCTATCCCCATACCCAACGGGTTCGGAGATACCCGTGGGTAACCCATTTCTCCATACCCAACCCATACCCGCCCCATACCCAACCCATACCCGTCCATTCTATACCAAAAAAAAAGTAAATAATTTTATACATATTATCAATCAAAAATAAATTACCAATTATATATATATACATACATACATACGCACATACACACTTCTAACACACACACATACATACATGCATACATATACATACATACATATATATAATTATATATATATATAGAGAGAGAGAAAGAGAGAGAGATCATATATATGTGTGTGTATACATGTGTGTGTGTGTGTGTGTATATATATGTATATGTATATGTATATATATATATATGTATACATATACATATACATATACATACCTATATATATACATTCGGATATGGGTTCGGATATGGGTTCGGGTATTATCCATACCCATAGGTTCGGGTCGGATTCGGGTTCGGATTCGGATAGAAAATAGCACTACCCATACCCTACCCATACCCGTACTATAGTTTTCAAACCCGAACCCAAACCCGATCAAACCCTATTTTCGGGTTTGATCAGATTCGGGTAAGGTGTATACCCATCGAGTCGGATCAATTTTGCCATCTCTATGTGTGCCCGCACTACCCACCCCAAGCATCGATGGGTTGTGCACCCCCACACCCCCCGCCCAACCCCTCCGTCAGTGGGTTCTGCGCCCACCCCACCCACCCCCTGCGGTTCCCATTTCCCTCCCCCACCCCCCCCCCGGGCCACTTCTTTCCAGTGCTTGGGCTTCTACGCCACCCCCGACCCCCTCTCCGACGCCCAGGGCTTCTGCACCCCCCACCCCCGGGGCACCCACAATCCTCCACCCTCGACCTCCCCCGACCCCATGCGCACCCGCTGTTCCCACTACCACCCTGGGGCACCCACGATCCTCCGTCCTCAGCCTCCCCCTGGCCCCATGCACACC
>KE505462.1:146707-156980 GCA_000441515.1 Elaeis oleifera
CCTCCCAGAGATGGAGAAGCCTTAGCCATACATCTGCTTTCTCTGCCTCTCAAATTCTAAAATAAAAGAAACCTAATTTTTTAGGTGGCTACTTTCTCCTTTAATGGATGTCCTTTCTTTGTTCCCGTAGGTTCCTTTTATAGAGCCTCAGCATCTCTTATCCTGGCAAGCTACGGACTCCTGATCCATCTCAAATTCATATCTCAGGCGCATTTAAACCGAGTCCCAAGCATTCTAGGCAAACAAGACAGTTTCTGGCCATTGGATTGAAATCAAACAGCCCAAATCTCACCAAAAACAACCTTAAATCAACTGAAAAGCTTTATCAACTGTCGGATCAAGTTGGATCTTCCTTCTGGATCGTTGAATCATGAAATTAGAGCTCTGGTTCAATCCTCCAAGCCGACAATGAGTTCCACCATCCGATCTCATGAGAAAACTGCCGTCCACCATTCGATGTTGCAAAAATGCACCCACTCCCCCATGCACCGCGATAAAGACCACTGGTACTGTGTCTATGGACTGTGCGTAGACCTGGCATACACTGGTCTATGGACTGCACGTGAGCCGCACCTTCTGTTTCGGTAAACTGCGCATGGACCGCGCGGTCGGTTTCAAGCACCGCGTGTGGATCATGCGGCTTTTTTTTCTTTTCTTTTTGGCTTTTGAGCTTCTCTCGGGATCCATTTTGAGTTCGATTTACTTCCAATTTTCTTCTTTTACCAACAAATTAGGCTCTTTGCATTGACCATCTTTTTTCTGTAAAATATAAGCAAAAGTGTCAAGTCTTAAAGAATAAAGATCAAGTGATATGTATTTTGATGCTTTTATGGGATATTTATTGTACTCATCAACAGCCCACGGATATGAAGAGGCCCAAAACCCATAATGGCTAGACCCAATTTCGGAGATCGTAGAATCAGGCCCAGCTCATAATCGATCCTTGTGCCCATGCCTGACTCCCAGATGGCCAGATCTGAGAGGAGGCGGACATCGAGGACCCATCGACAGAACTTGATGGATTCTCTTCGGAGTCATAACAGGCCCACAGGCACCTGATTTGCAGTAATCTGACTTCCATAGATGTCTGCCGAAGCACAGGCCGACGAAGCATCTCTTTCTGAGCTGAAGTCTCTTATCGAGCAGTCCTCGATGGCAACCAGATCCCACACCTTGTGTCCTCCTTTCCGAAAGACTACCTACAGTTCGCTCCTGATGGCCTACTTGACACCACCGACACGACCTCGGACTCATCTCGATGATCCAGGCATGTAGATCATTTGAATCACCCATACATGACCTGATGGGATCCCAATAAACTCTCAAAACGTGACGAACAGGATCTCCTGACGGAATCCCAACAAACTCCCAAAACATAGCGGATAGGATACCTTGACAAGCCTTTAGGATGTGGCCATGCATCATGGTAGACACCCATGACTAACAACCTGAACGATGGATAGGCGGCAGAAGGCCTAGTCCGGCAGCCTATGGATCGGAATCAAATAACCTCCAGACTCCAGCTATAAGAAAAGGCAAAAAAGGGGATCCTAAGGTAAGCCATCTCTCTGTCTCTCACGCTCTTTTTTTATTGAACAAGATACTGACTTGAGCATCGGAGGGTCTCCATCGGAGCCACCTCTGATCGAAGCTTTTCTTGTAGATTTTTCTTCGGACAGATCGATCTTCGCCATCTCCATCTTTTTCGACGTCGGTCGATATCTCACACCAACAGATTTGGTGCTAGAGGAAGGGCTGATTTTTGCCTTAATTTGGAGGAGTGCAGATTGAAGTAGGGTCACTATGGCACCAAGAAGAACATCATCCCGCCGCACCAATGCTATTGCGTAGCCGGTGGAAAGTCAAGTTAACCATACTGCTCCATCGATAGCTACGAAAACCCTCCACCCCACAACCGACGGTGGTGATGGAGCAGTTCGACCTACTTTTTTGATAGGTCCAGACTCTGACGGTCATTGTCCAATCGATTCAGACTGCCTCGGCACCCATATCGATGGCACCACCAACTCATCAGGCCGCTTCAGCCCCGCCACCAGTGGCACCACCATCGAGCCCAGTGCCATAGATAGCGGCTCCATTATCGGACTGACCAGAAGATGTTCCTCAGGGCCCTAGGGAATGATAGACCCACCAAAGCCATCCCTAGCACCTGAAATCTGGATGGCGATGATCTCATAGTCCCCGATCAGGGCATGACTCAACCCCTGATCGACAATCTCCTCGTCAATCGAGAGCCTACACAGGCTGGGTTCCTGATGATGATTGGCATTTTCAGGATTTGTATCAATAGATCGATGCGATCCATCCCTAGGAGCCGGTGCCGTATGATGAATTTGGTGGTAGTCCACCTTTTGATCCTTGAATCGTGTAGGAACCTTTGCCTCACCATTTCAAGGTTCCTCAACTCGAGAGCTATGACGGAGCGGCAGACCCTATCGACCACTTAGAAAGTTTCAAAGCGGTGATGCTTCTTCAATGAGCGACCGATGAGATTTTATGCTCGACGTTCCCCTCAACTCTGAAGGGGACGGCTAGGCACTGGTATTCAAGTTTGAAGCCGAACTCGATCCACTCCTTTGAGCAGTTGAACCAATTTTTGGTCGGATATTTTGTTAGCAGTCGTCAGTAATAGAAATGGTCGGACTATCTCCACACCGTCAAGCAAAAGGTTGGAGAGACCCTTCGATCATTTATCGATTGCTTTAATGTGGCTATGCTTGAGGTGCATGATCTGGATCATTTGGTCGCTATGTCTGTGATTGTGAGCGGACTATAGAAGAACGATTTGAAAAAATCGTTAACTAAAACTTACCCTCAAGATTTTTTCGATCTATTGGCAAGGACAGAGAAATGCACCCACTTAGAAGAGGCCTTCACAGAGGACGAGACTCCCATCAATCTCATGGATGGAGGCAGAGATAGGATGCAGAGCAAAGAATCATCGCCGCAAAGGAGGTAGGAGTACATTGACGTTCAAGATCACCTTTTACTGCTAGAAGAATGGGGCCCCGAGGAACCATCAGCCCAAAAGTCCCCAAAGGAGGAATCGACGAGCCTTATCACCATCAAGGAGATACAACAACTATACCCCACTAAATGCACCAAGAACTCAGGTGCTCATAGAAATTAGGAGGCAGCTATCGGAGGTGAAGAAGCTACGAACGAACCTAGCCCAGAGAGATCCGAACAAGTACTGTTGATACTATCGGAATCATGACCATGATATAAAGGACTGTATCCAACTCTGTGATAAAATTGAGAATCTCATCGGGCATGGCTACCTTAACTGATTTATCTGACACCAGGGGGAGCGACGCAACGAACGATCGAGATCGCCTTGGCCAGTGGGTGACCTCCACGGGCAAAACAACAGGAGGATCGACCCCCGCTCGGTGTTATAAATACCATCGCGGGGGGATAGAGCAGTGGTGGCGACGGTGGAGAAAGAGAGATGGAGAAGAGACAGCAGACTAAGGACCTCATAATCTTTATCGAGAAGGATGCTTGAGGGATCCAGTTCCCACACAATAATGCGGTGGTTGTAATGCTTAATCTCAAAAATTAGGATGTGCACCGCATCTTGATCAATAATAGAAGTTCCTCTGACATCTTATTTTATGTTGCTTTTGTAAACTTGGGATTGTCTGCTACTCGACTGGGGAGAACAAACTCTCCACTTGTTGAATTTATCAAGACCACGATCCTGATGGAAGGGGTCATCACCTTGATAGTAAAGGCTGGTCGATACCCACGCCAATCCATCGTCTCGATTGATTTTCTGGTCATTCGAGCATCTTCGACATATAATACGATTTTCGGGCGATCAGGCCTTAACGCGCTTTGAGCTGTTGTATCCATGTATTATTTGAAAAAAGTTTCCAACGACGGAGGGAGTCGGAGAAGTTTGTTGGGACCAAGACCTAGCACGTCGCTGCTACAATATTGCCCTGCGAGGAGGCAAACCTATCAAGTCCTATCCTATTGAAGGACTGGACACTCATGACGAATTAACTGAGGAGCGCAAGACATTGATCGAGGACCTCATATCCGTCCCCTTGGCGGACGAAAATCTAGAGCACACCGTTTAGATCAAATCCAGCCTCAACCAAGTATTGAGATCTCTGTTAATTTCCTTTTTGTAGGAGAATGCAGATGTTTTCGTCTAGGCACCAGTGGATATGCCAGGCATTGATCCCTCAGTGATGGTGCACCGACTTAATGTCAACCCGCGGCATTATCCATTTAAGTAGAAAAGCATAATTTTGTCCCCAGGAGGCGAAGGACGATCATTGAGGAAGTGGATAAACTATTGCAAGTAGGTTTTATCAAAGAACAACTTATCCTAAGTGGATTGCAAATGTAGTCCTGGCAAAGAAGGCAAGTAGGAAGTGGTGCATTTGTATTGACTTTATCAATCTAAACAAGGTCTGCTCGAAGAATAGCTATCTCTTGTCGAGAATTGGTCGCTGGTCGAAGCCATGTCAAGGCATGAGCTCCTCACCTTCATGGACGTCTTCTTCGGTTACAATCAAATCAGGATGGCGTCAGAGGATAAGAAAAAATAGCTTTCATTACTGACAAGAGACTTTGCTGTTATAGAGTTATGTCCTTTGGTCTAAAGAATACAAGTGTGACTTATCAGCACCTCATGAATAAAATATTCAAGGACCAAATTAGGCCGAATATAGAAGTGTATGTGGATGACATACTTGTCAAGAGCAAGTCCTCAAGAGCCCACATTGAAGATCTCAGAGAGACCTTTACCAGCCTCTGGAAGTACCAGATGAAACTCAATCCTACAAAGTGTGCTTTTAGGGTAACTGTTGGTAAGTTTCTGGGATTTATGGTTTTCAATTGAGAAATTGGAGCCAATCCAGAAAAAATTAGAGCTGTCCAAGAGATGGCTCCTCCAAGAATGGTTAAGGAGGTATAAAGTCTAGTGGGAAGGATTGCCGCCTTGAACCGTTTCATTTCAAGGTCCGTTGAATGTTGTCTGCCCTTCTACCAGATCCTGAGATGGCCGAAGGACTTACAATGGATGGATGAGTGTCACAGCGCCTTTGCTGACTTAAAGAGTTACCTAAATTCCACTCCATTGCTCAGTAAGCCTGTTTCAAATGAAGAATTATTTTTGTATTTATTCGTCTCTTCTACAGCGATGAGCATAATGCTGGTCCAAGAGTGGGATAAGGTCTAAAGACCGATATATTATGTCAGCCAGACTTTAAGGGATGCAGAGATCCAATATTCGAGGCTCGAGAAGCTAGCCTACGCTCTCCTTATCACTGTCCGGAAGCTCCACCGATATTTTCAAGCCCTTCAATCATACTCTTGACAGACAAACCTTTGAGGAGCATCTTTCACCGCCCTGACACATTAGGACGACTCGTAAAATGGCCAATAGAGCTCTCCGAGTTTCATATTCAATTTCAACCTTGACCATCGATCAAGGCTTAGCTTTTAGCCAATTTCGTAGTAAAGTGCACCATCTCAGATGAGTCCAAAGTGATTGAAGAAGCTGAATCCCAAGAACAGACCCGCAAGGGCCAACCCAGGTTCAGCTTGGGTGCCTGGGAGCTATATGTCGATGGATCATCCAGTTTCGCGGGATCGAGAGCGGGGTTAATTCTCTTAAGCCTGGACGGGACGGTCACCGAATATGTCCTTCACTTCAAGTTTCCAATAACCAACAATGAGGCAGAATATGAAGCTCTAGCTACTGGCCTCAAGGTTGCCAGGGAGCTGGGGATTTGAGGTCTAAAAGCCTACAGTGATTCTCAATTAGTTGTCAGCCACATCCAAGGCCAATTTGAAGTCTGCAAAAAGAATATGGTGAAGTACCTCTAGAAGATTAGAGATTTTATCTCTCAATTTGCAAACTTTGAGATTCAGCAGATTTTCTGATCGAAAAACTCTTGTGCGGACCTGTTGCCTAAATTAACGACATCAGCACCATCGGAGTTGCCACGATATGCCTTTTTTGAGATAGTGAGCAAGCCATGCATAGAGGAGCCTACGGTGGTGATGTAGGTGGAAGAAGAGCCCTATTGGATGGACCCTCTGATCAGCTATCTCAAAGATGAGACTTTGCCAGCTGATCAAAAGGAAACTCAAAAAATAAGGTACCAATTGTCCCGTTACCTGCTTCATAAGGAAAAACTCTACAGAAGATCATTCTCCCTGCCACTCTTAAAATATCTATGGCTGGTGGAGGCCGAGTACACTTTGAAGGAGGTGCACGAAGGTGCGTGTGGAAGTCATGTCGGAAAGAAGATGTTGGCTTACAAGCTCCTCCAACAAGATTATTACTGGCCGATCACGTAGTGGGATGCTCAGAGCCTAGTTGCACGATGTAATCGATGCCAATAGTGTTCCAACATACAGCATTTATTGCACGATGTAATCGATGCCAAAAATAGACATCCTCAGCCCTTTTTCCCCAGCATCAGCTTAGAAAAATTTTACTTATTGCAGTAGACTACTTCACCAAGTGGGTGGAGGTGGAATCGTTGGCCCATATCACTGAGGTAAAAATTATGAATTTTGTCTGAAAGAGCATAATATGCCATTTTAGACTTCCTCAGGTATTAATAATCGACAATAGATGCTAGTTCATAGGATCCAGACCGGATCAACTCTGTGAAGAATATGGGATCTCGCATCATTTTACCTCAGTGGCGCACCCTTAGGCAAATGAAGAGGCAGAAGTAACCCATTTGGACTGTACTGCAGGGTCTGAAATAAAGGCTGGATGGAGCTCAAAGAGCGTGGGCCGACGAATTCTATCATGTTCTTTGGATATATTGGACGACACCCAGGATCCCAATCAGGGAACCCTTTTGCCTTGCCTGTGGGGTTGAAGCAGTGGTCCCCATTGAGGTCGAAGTATCATCAATGTGAGTCGAGAATTATGACGAGCAGACTAATGTGAAAATACTCCATGTAGATTTAGATTTATTGGAGGAAGTTTGATCAAGGGCTCATGCCAGAATGGCTGCTTATCAACATCGGATAGCTCAGTATTATAACTCCCAGATCAAGAGCAAGTGCTTCAGGGTTGGTGATCTGATCCTATGCAGAGCGGAAGTTTTTCAGCTAGGCGAGTGGGGCAAGCTAGCGTCGAACTGGAAAGGTCCCTATCAGATGGATGAAATTGTCAAGCCGGGAACCTACCATCTGAAGTAGCTGGATGGAGCTCTACTTCCTGACCATGGAATTCAGAAAATCTTCAAATATACTACTAGTAATGTATAGCGCTACTTCTACTATTTTAATAAAACTCTTCTTACTATTTGCCTTGCCTTTTATTTCTTGTCTGCTTGTCACCAACAGCCTTTGATCAGCTTGGTCTTTGATTGGCCCAAAGTTTGAAAGAGCCTTTGATCGGCTTTAACAATCAATGACCTTTGATCGGTCTGGCCTTTGATTGGCCCAACATTTGAAGGAACTTAAATCGGCTTTAACAATCAATGGTCTTTGATCGGTCTAACATTTGAAGGAGCCTTTGATTGACTTTAACAATCAATAGCCTTTGATCAGCCTGACCTTTGATCAGCCCAGTATTTGAAGAAGCCTTTGATCAATTTTAATAATCGATGGTCTTTGATCGGTCTGGCCTTTGATCAGCCCAACGTTTGAAGAAGCCTTTCATCGACTTCTATAATCAACGATCTTTAATCGGCCTAGCTTTTGATCGGCCCAACATCGAAGGAGCCTTTGCTTAGCTTCCATTTGGTGTGACCAATCGTCGATCTCGATGCAGGATGGCTATTGACCGATGTGCCCTATGATCGGCCCTTAACATAGGCTACGGATGTCTAACTTGTGGGCCCTAATTGAACTAATGATCTTTACTCGATCGAGCACACCAAAACATGCATAAGAAAAAATTATTTTTCAATCAAAGATGAAGTTTTCATAAAGACAACATGTCAAGCATTACATAGATGATAATGAAACAATGATACATGACAGAACGAGCATAATGCTTTGCCCAAGAAAAGTCTCCCACACTCAGATACGGACGATTCGGAGACCATGGGAGCATTTCTTTGGATTCAAAACCCATTGACTGTCGGAGTTGGGCTAGAGGGCTCTTTCCCTAATTTGACCTCGACATCCTGAGCTTTTATGTTGCAAAAAATTACGGCCTGGATTTCGAATATTCACACGATTGACCAGAATATTCCTTAGTCAGGTTCTAGAAACAAATAGAAGCTATCTTGTAACAAACTCAATGTTAGAAGAGTCCAACTCTCCAGCAGTCATTAGAAGTTGGAAGCAAAGAATTTGATAAGCTTAAAATTTAAAATATCTAAAATGTATCTGTCACACCTCCGACTCGAGATTGTGAATCGAGGGTCATGACAACCACCGCATACTCATAGAAAACTCTTTCCATAAACATGCAAGGCATCTTATTATGCTATCTTAAAACAACAGCGGAATAATTAGACAATAATTTAAATCTAAAACATAACGATCTAAATTTCTTCTTTAATATCTCAATAAATTCAACAATAATTCATAGGCCTTATATCAAATTCAATAAGACTTTCAACCTAAATAAAAGTATGAAGATTCTGCTTCTGATCACTCTTCCATTCATCTTGTATCATCTTAATTCCTCAACATCTGTAAAAACAGTAAAATAGGAGGTAATGAGCTAGACAACCCAGTAAGCAATGATCACTTTCAACAGATTTTATTAGGCATTAAGTAAATAATCATTTATAGAAATAAGCATATAGAGTTCATCAATTTGAAATCAATTTCGATTATGCAATATAGTTCATGTCAAATTTATTTCTTTTTCAAAATTTAAATTTTTTCGAGATTTCAATTTCTTTCATTCTTAAATTTTTTCGTCAACCATGAGCTATGACCACATTTTCTCTGTGACAGGGTCATAACATCCCGTATTTCTTGCGGTGAGCTGCGAATCATCTGGCAGCAAAGTCCTTCGGATCCACTGGTCTCTCTGACGGTTTGTCGCTGGTCTCTCTGGTGACATAAACTTTCAAGATAAATCAATTGCCAATATATATGCCCCCATTGGCGGGGTCCTTTACATAGTCAGATTATCAATTCATATTGTTCTTATATCAGAATTCTTCATAAATCATGTTTCATATTCTAATTTCAATAAGAAAATATATAATCATATAGTATAGAAATCAATCAATATAATGCATCATGAAATTAATATATTCAATCATACTTCATCATAACATTTCAAATAAAATATTTTCATAATAAAATATCATTCATCTAATTTATACATCATTTCACAAATTATATCAGAAAAATATATTATAATTTATCGATAAATCTAAAAAAGAAAAACATTACTTACCTCAAATGTATTCCAATAAATCCACATAATTCTATAAATTTCTTCCAAAAAATTTTTCAGTTCATAAATCATATCACAATATCCGATTATCAGGTGTCAACGATACCTATACGAGATCAAATTCAATAATCAGAAAGAATACAAATATCATATTTCAACGATTTACATTGGATCCGATCATCTAATTTCATCTAATCAAAATCTAATTAGGACATAAACGATCTAAAGTTTGACTGTCGGATCAAATCGGATTCGAAATGATAGGATCGAGATTTCTTCATTGGTTTCATAAAAATCAAGTGGAGAGAGAAAATCAGAGGAGAGAGAATTCATGAGGTACAATTCGAATTGATCAGGTGACACAATCCAATATTACGATTGGTCCAATATCTCGATTGCTGAAATTAACATGATCAAATTAAGTCATGGCTAGATCGAAATCATGGATGATCAAAACTAAAGATTTATGGTCGGATCAAGATGAGTACCAACACACTGCCCAACAATCATGAATCAAGATTCTTCATCAGATCAGAAATATTAAAAAAAAATTTCATTGATAAATCGATCAAGAGAGAAAAATCGATCGAGAGAGAAATGATTTTAGATAAAAAAAATTCTAGAGAGAGAAAATTCATCTTGAACTTTTCAGACGATATGATTCAACAAATCCAATCGATCAGATCAAATCATGCTAAGATTATCATGTGGATAATTCAATAAAATCATGAAAAATATAATCTTAAAAATATCTAATCTGATCAAAATGGGTGTCGGTGTACCGTCTGATGATCACAGATCAAAAATTCATCATTAGGATCATTTAAATTCATCATCATTCTTCTCAAATTCTAAAAAATCTTAAGAGAAGAATAATCTAGAGAGAAAAAGTAGAGA
>KE505462.1:204150-215106 GCA_000441515.1 Elaeis oleifera
ATACGGACATCATTACCTTCTCATTATTACTGACTAATCTAGGGTCAGAAATATCTAGAACATCGAAGTTCTTTTTCGATGTAAACCTAATTTGCAAGTTTCTCAATCAATCCACATAGTTGTATCAGTCAACATAGTTTTATTTATGGTATCATGGGATAAAAATAAAGAAGTCATAATATAGACTTAAATCTACATAAAAATAATAGTATAAGCAGATCACTCATATTTGACATGCATAACTAGATGAGAACTTTTAAACTAGATGACTACATAACTTCTTCGGGCCGTCGAAGAGCAGGGGAAGAAGTACCAAGAAGACCTTTCTCGATTGAAGGCCAAGAAAGTAAAATCTGATGACGGGATCAGCAACCTCAAGGGGTTGATTGTTGATCTAAAGAAAGACATAGACCTGGCCAAAATAACCATGACTAAGGCCAGGGAGAAACAAAAGGAGGCTGAGCAGGTTGCTTGGGAGGCAGAAGAGAAAGCTACAGTGACAGAGACTCGGGCCCGAGAAGCAGCTGCTCGGGCACTGGTTGAGTATAAGACTTCTCAAGCCTATGAAGAAGACCTTGCAAATGGGTCGACCATGGCATACGAAGTCGGCTTCGGGGACTACAAGGATATCATTTCTCAAATACCCCCAAGATAATTTGAGTGGGGTATAGCCTCCTAAAGAAGAAGAAGATGCCGTCGCTGAAGGAGAGGCTACTACAGCTCCCGATGTAGACCCTTAGGTTTTTATTTCCTGCTAACTTTTGTATTCGATTTACAATCGAAAATGTAAATATTTTTTTAATAATGAAATGAACTTCCTCTTTCACTTCATATCCTGACTTTCTGTATTTGCCTTCAAAATCTCTAAGTAATATTATCGTTAATAGATAGTTGTCTTCCTTTAATAAATTAGGACAATTGACGTAATAGTCATTGGGGATAGAATTTCTCGATAAACAGCCGATTATCATCTAGAGAAAAAGGATCTATTGAGTGATGAAAATATTCTATGTATCTTCCTTAGAAGATAATATGTAATAGTTGAAATATTCATTGAGAAGTCGTCCATTCTTGATGGAGTATTTCGTTAAGTCACATTCTCGAAAAACTTCCGACCATGATGGAACATGAAGAAAATTTCTCTAAGTTTCCTTTGCAGATGACAAGTTAAGTAATCGTCATCATGTCGTAATGGGGCATATTCGACCCTTTAGTTAACCAAGTATTAGCCAGTTAACATAAATGTCGATGCAAACTGACCCTTCATTCTATGATCAAGTATCAATTGATCATGTAGGTGCGACCGAGGGTTAATCGATTGTGAATTTTGGTTATTTATCAAATAAATATTTTGGCACAAAAAAGTAGATATTGAATAGAAGAGAGGAATCAAAATTTGTTATGACTCACTAATAGTACATTCGTAGATTCTCGGCATTTCAAGTTCGAGAATTTTCTGTGTCATCCAAGGTTGTAATTCTATAAGCCCCTGGTCGGAGAACCTCCAAAATTCTATAGGGTCCCTCCCAGTTGGGGGATAAATTTTCTTGCTCAGTAGGCTTAGATACTTTAGCTTTTCAGAGGACTAAATCTTTTAGTCGAAAATTTTTGGCTTGACACAAGAGTTGTAGTATTGAGCGACTCGCTATTGGTATGCCGCCATCCTTCGTTGAGCTTGCATTCTCGTTTCTTCGAGCAAGTCTAAGTCGGTTCATCGTTGATCAGCATTCATTGCTTCATCATAGTATTCTATCCTCATGGATAGTAGATCGATTTCAATAGAGATCACTGCTTTAGTTTCGAAGGCTAAATTAAATATAGTTTCTCCAATCGAAATCCGAGAGGTAGTTCGGTAGGACCATAAAATATTGTACAGTTCATCAACCCATAATCCTTTAGCTTGATTCAATTTTGTTTTTAGGTCTTGGAGTATAGTCTTGTTGGTTACCTCAGCTTCTTTATTTGATTATGGATGTCCGACTGAAGTTAGTCGGTAAGTGATATGAAACTTGGAACAGAATTTTTCAAATTTAGCATTGTTAAATTATTGACCGTTATCTATGATAATTATTTGGAAAAGTCCAAAGCGAAAGATTATTGATTTCTATAAGAAGTCTGTCATCTTTTGTTCGGCTATCTATGCTAAAAGTTCTACCTCCATCGACTTCGTAAAGTAGTCTATAGCGACTATGATGAATCTTCTTTATCTACTTATGGGAGGAAATGAACTGAGTATGTCGACTCCCCACTAATCAAAATACCATGGAGCTGAAATAGATGTAAGATGACTTGATGGTAGTCATTGTATGCTGGCAAATTTTTGACACTAGTCGTATTTTTACACCAAGTCAGCAGCATCTTTTTGGATAGTCAGTCAATAATAGTCTTGTCGAAGAATTTTGTAAGATAAGAATTTGCCCCCTAAGTGATTGCCACATATTTCTTTGTGAACTTTTCCAAGGGCATAATCAGCTTTGGAAGGAGGAAGGTGAAGGATCGGATAAGCGCACTGGATTGGTTCGGATCAGAGGCAGTGGAATTCAAAAATTTTTCCACTAATTTGACATGCCAAGCATAGATCTAAATCAAAAATTAGCAAAATAAACATAACATAAATCAGCATGCAAATAATGAAAGGGTGATCACATCACATTGCACGGGTAGGCGATCTCCGTAGTTCGATGATCGTGATAAAGTTGAGGTCCACAGTTGAGCGGCGCACATGCCTGACCTATATGGGTATCCACTCAGACCTTCATCTAAGACTCATTCTCTAGATCTAATTTGCTTTCTCCAAGGTAGATTTAAGGGCTCTTGATCAGCAATGGATTGATCTTCGAGGCTGTCTGATCAACATTCGCTACAGCCTCTCTTCTTTGTTCAATTGGATGATGCCTGAACTCCTTCAAGCACACTCAAAATCAGCCCAACTCCTTTGGGTGTGAGATATGGCAGCAACCTACTCTTAGGCATGTGAGGAGAGGGAGAATTGATGGAGAGAAGCAACCTAACACTTTAGGCATATGGGATTGGAGAGAATTCGAGATGGAGGAGCACCAGGGTTTCAAGGCTTAATGGCTTTTCATAAAAAGTGTTGAATCCTTTTTGCAAGGGGTCTTTTATTGACCAAACCCTAATCCAACTACCATGAAATGGCTCCCATTTGAATTCTCAATTCAAATGGGGCCATCCCCTTTCCCCTCTTATCCATAAGGGCGTCGGCCCTTACTTTCTCCATGCAAAAGAAGAGGACCGAATCCCCTCTTCTCATTTCTTTGTGTAACAATTGCACGAGAAATTTAAGATAGGTGTCGAGAGATTAAGCCCATTCAAATTTTAAGTAGATCTTATCATAACAACCTAGTTTAAATTTGAACATTTCAAATTCAAGCTTGGATTTAAATGGGCAAACACCTTATTTGAATTTGAACGAATTCAAACTCAAAAGGGAACCGACCTTTATCTTTATCCACATGGGCGCACGCCCCTGGATCTCATCTAGAAGGGGCGTGCATGTCGATAACACACAGAGAATTAAGAGATGCACCACAGAGAATTAAGAGGCGTGCCAACACTTGACGCCCCTTCTTTCTCATCCCATCCAACCTCTTGTAAACTATATTTTGAATTTGAATCAAATTCAAATTCAATTGAAGGAAGTCAATTACAACCAACAATTGGTGCTTAATTAAGAGTCCAACTAGATTAGGCTGAACCCTCTCTAATTGGAAACCCAATCCAAAAGAAACCTAAGTCTAATCATGTGCTAGCATGATTGTCTTAGATCAAATTGGACTAATTGAGTCTAATTAAGCAATCCTAGACTAAAGTCCTTTGTTGTGTGATCCTATAGGTTTAATTCTGTATGGTAATAGAATATGTTATGATCTCTATCATCAATATCATCGAAATTCTTTTCGATGGATCGAAACTCTTTTTAATTAGTCAGTTAGAATTATTGTTCATCGAAATAATTCTAATTGATCCCATAATCCACTAGTGATACCTAATAGTATATAGTGGTAATCCATTAGAATTGAAGATGAACCTCTAGATGCAGTTACCGTATGATTCGATTCTTCTATCATGAGTCTCGATAGAATCGAGGTCAAGGTTAACTCGTCAAACTTTGTCACTATCATATGTTAGAATCAATCGATTCTAGTTCGCTATGAAATCCAATAGAGACATCTTTCTATCTTTCATACTGTTATGGCCATGGACTTTAAGACTTAATCTCATGATCTATATAGGACTACTCCTCTATCGAGATCGATAGATCCTGTCTTGGTATAATCTAATTTCTACAATGAACATACTACGCCAACATACACCTCAAGACTCCGTATGGCTAAGAGATTGAGTTATGGTGTAGTCAAACTATGGCACTCACAAGGTGAATAACCGATGCATCTCAGATCAGAGAACTAAACACACAACAGCAGCTATGAGCATGTGACGACGAGAAGGTGATATCCTTGTGACTGTTCGTGATTGATCATGCTCAGTACCCTTGTTCTTAATAAATATCTGTATTTTTACTCTGATATCTCCACACCATAGATTCAAGATTCATCTATCTGAAGGAAGCAATCATACACCAATCTTTCATATCGATCATCATCTCCATGATAATTTATGATCGAAAATAATTTATGAGTTAAATATAATAACACATATCTCAAATTCCCAACTCTTGAGAATTTGTGTTATCATATCCATTAACCCAATGGATGATTCATAGATACAATTAAACATAATATGAATGAAAATAATCTAATTTTATTAATATAAAAATCAAAATATAAATTATATCCTAAAAATATTTTACAAGTATCGGATAATTTGGCTTCTAGGACATACATCCAACAAATTTTTACTTGTACTAATGCCAATTGGCTACAAATTTAAGTCTCATCTTCTCAAGGTGGGCTTCAATCTTTTACTGGCTCAATTGCTTTATTAGTGGATCAGCCATATTATCCGCAGTGTCAACTCTCTTCACCTTGATGTATCCTTTCTCGAGGTAGTCGCGGATGAGGTGGAACCGTCGCTTGATGTGTATGAATTTTTGGTGAGACCTCAGCTCTTTAGCTAGAGCTATGGTGCTGTTGTTGTCGCAGTAGAGTGGGACGGCATCTAATGGCATTATACCTACTCCACAATAAATTTTTGAACCAAAATATCTCCTTCGTAGCTTTCGACACGATGATATATTCTGTTTCATGGTGGAGTCTGCAATCATAGTCTGCTTGAAACTCTTTCAGTTGACAGCACCATCATTACATAAGAAGATGCTTTCTGATGTCGACTTTCGATCATCAATATCAGACATGAAATCTGAATCTGTATATCCCTGCACTTTAAGTTCTCCATTCTTAAAGATCAGAAACACATCCTTAGTTCTTCTCAAGTACTTAAAGTTATATTTCATAGAAATCTAATGCTCTTTGTCTGGATTCGATTGATATCTACTTGTGATACTCATAGCATAGGCGATATCAGATCGTATACAAAGCATGGCATACATGAGGCTTCCTATAATCGAGGTATAAGGGATCTTGCTCATGCGTTTAATCTCTTCTGATATACTGGAGCATATTTTTTTGGAGAGATGAATACCATGTCTAAAGGGTACAGATTCTTTTAGAGTTCTCCATACTGAACCTCTTCAGCACCTCCTCAATGTACATCTTCTGTGATAATCCCAACTAAAAAAAAATTATGCAATCGCATCGGATGCCAAGAGGGAAGAATAGATTAGTAATTAAAATTTTCATAACATTTATGAAATCTCACCTTGATTTATGTAGAAAATAATCAAGATTGAAGAAGCTCTTCGATTGATTTGCTTTGTAAGATTCGGATATGCTGATCCTCTATTTCGCATGCACGCTAAACTCTGTAGAAGAGAGGGATGAAGATCTTCTTTGAAGAGGAGATAAAGAAATTTTGAGATATGATCTTCAAGCTCTTGGAATAGTGCACACACCCCTACATGGGAGGGAGGATTGCTTGGTGGAGAGAGATGCCCAAGGAAGCCGTCAAAGAGGAGGGACGCTCAAGGGAGGAGTTCTCCATGCCTAGCCCACCACTTGATTCACTAATTCTCTTCTCCACACCCCTTCTTAAATAAGCAAGGGATCCTAGATCAAATCAAATTCTTGGGTGCAAGGATTAGGACTCTCTATATTTTGATCAAATCCAAACTCCACAAAGCATAAGGATTCCTAATACAAGTAGGAGAGGCACCAACTTGTGCCTCCCTTCATTATGCTGCACGCCTAAGAAGAGAGAGCTGTTTCTAGCCCCTTCTCCACCAACTTGATCAGCCATAAAGGAGAGAGAATCCCTGAAAAAGATGGCAAAGTGCACCATATCAGATTTGGTTCAAATTTGGGCCAATTCGAATCCAATTTGAATCTGATTCGAACCAGCTTCGAAAAGACTGCAGATCTTAATCTAATTAAGATTCTTGTCCAAGTCTATCTTGGATAATTAACCCAATTAAGTCTTAACAAAATCAAATCCAATTAAATTAGATCTGATCTAAAGTAATTAAGACTCGATCCATTCTCTCATAATTACATAGAATATTGATTTGATCAATTTCATCCTCGGAATCAAACTTGCAGCTCATACGCGGTGCTAGCTTGACATAGTTAGTGTTTAATTCCATATGACCACTAACTTAATTCTTAATTAAGTTAATCTACATGTTCAATCAAATCTCAAACTTCCAAATTGAATATATAAATATCCGATCGATTCTTTCCTACATTGTTTGTCTTTTGTGCGTGACTTCATAGGTTCGAACATTAAGCCAATAGCATAAAAACTCTTTTCTATATTAATCGAAGTGATCATCTAATAATGATACCCGATATCTGGATAAATTAAATATTTGCAAAGTAATATTCAAGAACCTTAACATATGATTACTGCATAATTCATCTCTTTGACGATAATGCTCAAAGTGACCTAGGGTTTAACTGTCAATCCTAAAATAGTCATCCACATCATATTTCAACCTTTCAAATCTATCATGTGAATTATCCTGATCAAGATTTTATTAATTAAATATAGTGATGCATTAACTTCTATAATTTAGAGAGATCAATCCCATCTTGATCCACGCACAGACTTCGTAAGTACTTTATTGTATCTAGTAACCTTTCATCATCGTATTAGAAATGCAGGTAGTCCGACATCAAAGTACGGTGAGTTGCTTGCAAGTCACTATTATGATTTTAGGTCTGAGAAATACTTATGTCCATATGCTTCGTGACCTGCTCTTGATAGTAGAGTGCTCAGTAGGTGAGTCAGTTATTCAGTGACGACGTACTCCTGCATCTCATCTATATGCCATACCAGTGTCTCCACACTTCTTGATTATGAGGACAACCAACCCATATAGCACATATGACCTACACTCGATAAACATCATTATCCTTTTAATGACGTATCATTTGATTGTGAACATATTAAAGAACTATTCAATAAATTCTCCTTTATCGATCATAATATAGTTCTAAAGATTTTATCACAACACAAGAGTTCTAATAATGAAGATGTATACCTTGTAATGAAAAAGTCAAAAATATTTTTATTCATTGATTAATAATTCATATATAAATTTAATTATTTATAATAAGCCAATTGGCTTTAAGACATAATTCCTAACAACTCCCACTTGTACTAAAGCTAATTGGGACAGTATCATATATCCATCTTTTACTTATGATCATTGAACTCTTTGATCATGAGAGCTTTAGTGAAGGAGTCGATCAGGTTCTCTTTTCTGTCAATCTTTTGTAGCTTGATGTCACCCCAATCCATGATTTCATGGACAAGATGATAGGGTTGCAAAATGTGTTTGGTTCTATGATGGGATTTGGGCTCCTTTGCTTATGCTATGGCTCTAGTACTATCACAATATAGTAAACTAGACCATCAATAGAGAGAACCACTCCAAGTTCAGTAATGAACTTCTTCAACCAAACAGCCTCCTTTGCAGTATTAGATATTGCTTCGCATACTGAGTCAGCCACCGTATGTTGCTTGAAACTTTTTCAGTAAATCGCTCCTCCATTCATGGTGAACACGTAGCCCGACATATTTTTACTGTCATCGTGATCTGATTAAAATTAAAATCAGTATATCCATAAGTTTAAGTTAGTGTCTCTATAAATAAGTCATTGATTCTTGGTATTTCTCAAATACTTAAGGATTATCTTTACAACCTTCTAATAATTTCTTCTAGATCAGAGTGGTACCTACTCACTACCTCTAATGAATAAGCTACATCCAATCTCGTACACATTATGACGTATATGATAGATCTCACTATCGAAGTATATGAGATTCTACTCATACGCTCTCTCTCTTGAGATGTTGTCGGACAATCTTTCTTGGAAAGAGAAAGTTTTTGGTCTATCAGTAGATAGCCCTTTTTGAAATTCTCTCTGTTGAACTATTTTAGCATGGTATCAATATATGTGGATGGGACAACCCAAGCAACCTTCTAGATCTCTCTATAAATCTTCATCCTTAGGATGTAGGATGCTTCTCCCAAATGCTTCATAGAGAACTACGATGATAGCCGCAGCTTTATACTTTTAAAGTTGGGATATCATTTTCTATTAACAGTATGTCATCTACATACAGTATAAAGAAGATGACTATAGAATCATTAGCCCACTTATAGATGCAAGACTCTTCTTCATTCCTAACGAAGCTATATATTTTAATTATCTTATCAAAATATATGTTCCAACTCCTAGATGCTTGCTTCAGTCCATAGATAGACCTATTTAGCTTGCATACTTTAAATTTATCTGAGGATGTGAATCTTTCAGGTTGTATCATATACACCTCTTCTTCCAGCTCCCCATTAAGGAAGGCAGTTTTGACATCTATTTATCATATTTCAAAATCTAAGTATGCCACTATCGCAAATATAATTCTGATGGACTTGAGCATTGCCATAGGAGAGAATATTTAATTATAGTCAATACCATAATGCTGATGGTATCCCTTAGCAACTAGATAGGTTTTATAGATCTCCACCTTCCCATCTGCTCCTCTTTTCCTCTTGAAATCTATTTACACCCAATGGGTTAAATCTCTTCGGATGGATCAACTAGTGTCCACACACTATTGATCTCCATGGACTCCATCTCGAATTTTATAGCATCAAACTATTTCTGAGAGTCGGACCTTTGCATAGCATCCATGTAGGTGATCGGATCTTCGTCGTTCTCATCTAGTTCGATAGGATCATCATTCCGAACTAAGAAACCATAATATCTGTCTGATTGATGTCGTACTCTACTGGATCTCCTTAATGATGTCTTTACAGGCTCTAGATTTGATTTTTCAATCAAATCTGATTCTATATGTGTCGATATTTCTATCTCATGAACTTCATCAAGTTTGATTTCAATGGTATTAGTTTCTTTTTCAAAGAATTTTTTTTTCAAAAAGACTGCTCTTTTGCTGACGAACACCTTTTGATCTTCAGTGAGGTAGAAATAATACCCTTAATTTTTTTGAAATATCCTATAAATAAATATTTATTGGACCTAGGTCCAAGCTTGTCTGTCTTTGAATGCTTGACATCCCCAAACCTTAAGGTGTGAAAACACTGGCTTATGCCCTGACCATATCTCATATGATGCTTTATTTACATACTTGCTCGAAATCTTATTATGTAACAGGCAGTTTCAAGAGCATATCCTCAAAAAGAGATTAGTAGAGTCGCAAAGCCCATTATGAACCGAACCATGTCTAATAGTGTTCGATTTTTTCTTTTGACACTCCATTATATTGTGGTGTTTCAAGAGAAGTCCATTATGAGAGAATCCCATTCTCTTCTAGATATATCAGAAAATTATTGGTGAGGTATTCACCTTCTTGATCTGATCAAAAAGTTTTAATACTCTTTCTAATCTATTTTTTACTTCACTACAGAATCATTTGAACATTTCAAGTGATTGGAATTTGTACTTCATAAGGTAGACATACCCATATTTTGATAGGTCGTTAGTAAATATGATGAAGTAATTATATTCTCCTCTGACATTTATGTTCATAGATCCACATACATTGGTATGTACTAGATCGAGAATATTACTGGCTCACTCATTTTTTCTTTAAAAGGTGACTTGATCATCTTATCAAGAAGACAGAATTCACAGGTTGGTAATGATTTACAATCATTAATTTCAAAGATACCCTTCTTGATTAACCTATCTATCCTGTTCTTGTTCACATGACTCAGCCTACAATGCCAAAGGTATGAATCACTAATATTATCTATTCTAAGATGTTTGTTCGATGTGTACATTACACCAACAGGCTGTGACAACAAGTATATGTCATGTTTTAATTATCCTCGTATGATTTTGGTATCATTCATAATGATATCATAAAAATCATCTTTTATTAAAATTTAAAATCAAATTTGGCCAAAAAGCCTATAGAGATGACATTCATCATAAAAGAAGGACAATAATGATACTCATCTAACATGATACTACTGGACTCGAAAACAAGCGACATAGTTCCTAAAGTTAGAATTGAAGCAAGACTTCTATCTCCTATGTTCAAGAATCGCTCGTCTTCTCTAAACTTCCTACTAATCTGTAGTCCTTGCAATGAATTGCAAATATTAATTGGACTTTCGATATCTAATATCTAAATAGTAGTATTACATAGAGAGAAATTACGAGTTATCATATATGTACCTGGTGAAGTAATAGATTGCTTGCTTCTCTTGTTCTTTGGCCTGTTTGGATCAAGAAAATTATATATGCAGGATAGTTTCTCTTCCAATGATCCAACTTCTTGTAGAAGAAGCATTCTGTCTAGCTCTTGTCAATTTTAAATTCTTATTCTGCTTTAACTTTGGATCGATGGCATGACTCTTCTACACCCTCTTTTTCTTTCTTTTTT
>KE505462.1:229612-241147 GCA_000441515.1 Elaeis oleifera
TCAAGTTAATTGAACAATTTAAGCATCAAAATACTGAAGAATTAATGAGCAATTTAATTTATTTTTTTATTTTTTAGGCATAAAATCGGAGCAAAATCAAGCTAAAATATCTAAAAATTATTTAAAATAGCCTTCGATGTATGATGGACCGACCGCTCGGTCCACAGAATCAAGGGCACGATCCATAAAATGTCTCGTGGTGCATGATGCGGTTCATAGGCGGTGGCTCATTTTTTTGCGATTGAACAGTTGAAATCATGTTAGATACACGATCGGACGGTTGAGGACATGCATTATCATATCCAGTGATGGTGGCCCACTTCTAGTATGCGATCCGATGGCCCAAATTAATTTGAAGCAAGATCGAGCAGTCTGTGTTTGTTGTCGGTTGAGAACTGAATTCTTTGCACCATCCGACGATCGAAAATCAATTTGATGAGCGATCTAATGGCTGTCATTCTTCCCAACTGAGAATAGGAAGATCCGTGCATTGATCGACAGTTCAAAATCGATCCAGCGAAAGATCGGACGGCCAGCATTGATCCCGACTGTGATGAGGAGTTTAACGACAGTTTTTTGGACTGATCTGGGCGGTCCAAACAAGATCTAGTGGCCAGAAATGATGACATGGGTTTAACATGATTTTGAGGGATTTTAGGACTCCATTTGCTACCAAAAAAGGAAAAAATTCACCTATAAATAAGAAGTTCGAGAATAAGAGAAAAAATAGAGAAAATCTATGAAAAATAAAAAATAGTGAAAAAATTAGAAAAATTAGGATCCAAGGAGAAGAAGAAGAGAATCTAGTTCGCTCTACAGAGTACGAAGGAAGAAGGAGAGGTCGTTAACCATCTTTCCGATGAAGCTGCATCAATCAACTTTAGATCTTTATTATAATTTTATTTTATTTTATTATTTTTTAAATTTTGATACTTGAATTTTGATTTCAATTAATATAAAATTTATTTCTTACACTTTAAATTCTTTCTTTTATTGTAAGTAGATATTAGGATCTAGTTAGTAGATCTTAGTACCAATTATTTTTATGTACTTTAAATTCTTGTTATTTATTTTTATTGCAAGTAGAAGCTAGGATCTAAATAGTAGATTTTAGTATCTAATTTATTTTTATATTTTAATTTTAATTTTTGATTTAAATTATTTTCTCAAAATTTATTTTTTATAAAATCAAAGTACTGCCTTCTCTATGGATTCAACCCGACACGCTACGGTCTATGTGTTTTAATTTTATTAAAGTTAAATTAATTTGATAATCACGATGTTCAAATGACAACATCGCAATCCTATCATCTTTCATAAAAATTTTTTAGACAATCAAATTTTGACTAAGATTAATATCGGAATATCATTTTCAATTAGAAGGATATTGTCCACATACAATATGAGGAACGTGATAGCGTTCCCACTAATTTTTTTGAAGACACATGGTTCCTCCTTATTCTTGATGAAACCAAACGATTTGATTACATCATTGAAACGAGCATTCCAACTTCAAAATACTTGCTTGAGTCCATAAATGGATCTTTGCAGTTTGCAAACTTTATGATCAATATCACTGAAAATAAACAAACGGCTGTTCTATATAGATATCTTCCTCAAGATATCCATTCAAGAACACCATTTTCATATCCATTTGCTATATTTTGTAATCGAAATATGTTGCAACGACAAGCAGTGTGTGGATGGACTTAAGCATGGTCACAGGCAAAAGGTATCCTGATAGTCAATACCTTCACGTTAACTATACCCTTACGCCACGAGCCTAGCCTTAATGGTCTTTATCTTTCCATCTGCATCTATCTTTCTCTTTAAGATCCATTTACATCCAATAGATACAATATCTTTAGGTGGGTCTATCAAAGATCAGACTTAGTTTGAGTGTATCGATTCAATTTCTGACTTCATTATCTCTAACCATTTCTTGGAGTCGATATCTGATATCATCTCATTATAGATTTTGGGATCATCTCCATATATCGCATTTCTTATGAGGAATATTTTCTCTACCTCCTTTGAGATAATATCTAAGTACCTCTCAGGAGGATGGAAAATCCTACTAGACTTACGAGGTGGAGGAAGTGTGTGGATTGGCTCAGACTGAATTGGTTCCTTAGATTCCAAGGTTTACTGTTCTTTAGAGACTTTCTTCTCGAGCCTAATCTACCTTTCCATGCCTCTACCTTGAATAAACTATTTTTCAAGAAAGATTGTATGTCAACTCACAATCACATTGTAATCTTCTAAAAAATAGAAATAATATCTTAAAGACTCCTTAGAATATCCAATAAAATGAGCTCTAAAAGATCTGATTTCTAACTTGTCTGTCTGCTATCATTTGACATGGATCGGATAATCTCAAATCTTGAGATAACTCAAACTCAGTTTTCTACCATGCCACATCTCATATGGTGTGGTAGGAATAATTTTAGATGAAACCCTATTCAATACATAAATGACAGTCAAAGGACTATGTCCCCAAAGAAAAACAGGAAGGTCTGTGAAGCTCATCATAGAACAAACCATATCCAATAAGATCTGATTTTTCTGTTCTAAAATTCTATTGAGTTGAGGTGTTCCAGACGAAGTCTACTATGAGACTATACCATGTTCCTTGAGATAATCCAAAAATTCTCCATTAACGTATTCACCTCCTCGATCTGATCGAAGAATCATAAGAGATTTTTTGATTTGTTTCTCCACTTCATATCTGAATTCTTTGAACTTTTCAAAAGCCTTAGACTTGTGATGCATAAGGTACATATTCCCATACCATAAAAATTATCGATAAAAGTAATGAAAGAAAACTTCCTCTAGCTGGCACATCAAATGGGATCAGAATACATCAGAGCAAGTATTTCTGTGGTCTTTTCTCCATGTCCTACAAAAGGTAGCTTGATCATTTTTTTAAAGACATGATTCATAGACTTTTTTATGACTCAAAAGTCAATGGACCCAATAGTCTAGTTTTCTCTAATCTATTAATCCTATCTTCTCTAATGTGACCTAGCCTTGGGTGCCACAAATATTTTCGTTTATATTATCTCTAAGATATTTAGAACCTATGGCATTCATATTTTGCTCGACATAATTCACAAAATATTTACATATAATTGAAAGAGACTATTTATAAGGAAACCACTACCAACTTTATTATTTCCAAATAAATATTATAGTGGTTCTTAAAGAAACTAATTACATAATCTTCTTGCATCAAGAAAGAGATAGAAATTAGATTCTTGCTCACAGCAGGTACAAAATAACAATCTCTTAATAATAAAATATTCTCTGATGGTAATTACAGAGGGTACATTCTCACGGCCACAGTAGTAACTTTTGCTTCGTTCTCAATGTGTAGGGTCATTTTACTATCCCTCAGCCTCTTGCAATCCTCAAGACTCTATAAAGAAGTGCACAAGTGAGTACTAGATCTAGAGTCAAGTACCTAATTGGATATAGAAAATTGTTAGATTTATTTCTATAATGAGCATACCTTCAGAAGGTCCACCTTCCTTCTTGTTCTTCAATATTGCTAGGTAAGTAGGGCTGTTTCGCTTCCAGGGCCGTCAATATTATAATGGAAACAATTTTTTATCAGCAACCTTCTTCTTCGGAACCACCTTCTTCTCCTTCTTTTTGCTCTCTATCTTCTATTTCTTCATAGACTTTTTCTTCTTCCTAGTAGATTTTCTCTTGAAAGAAGTCCACTCCACAGTAAGTACAGAGTCCCTTAAACTCTTCAAAGTTTCCTCAGTCGTAACCTGCATGTTGATCAACTCATAAATGATGCACTGAATCTTATTCATATGGAAGTTTACAATAAACTGCCCATATGAATCAGTCTAGGACTGTAGAATAAGATCAATTTGCAAGTTCTTATCTATAGACATCCCAAGCTCCTCAAGCTCCTCAAGATCCTTGATCATTGTCAAACAAGACTCATGGACTAACTACCTATCATGCATATTTGCTTTGAAGAGTTGCTCGGATACTTCATAGGGAGCTGCACGATTTTGTTCACCATACAACTCTTATAGGTGAACCAGCATCTGCCTGACAATCATTATGTCCTTATGTTGGTGCTGCAATTTGTTAGACATTGATGTCAATATATAGCACCTAATCTTATTGTCGTTGTCCAACCACTTCTTATGAGATGCTCTCTGATCAGTGATCGGATGGGCTAGTAGAGGGGGAAAGTCCTGGTCAAGGACATAGGTCAATTTCTCAGAACTCAAAATAATTTTAATTCAGAGCCAGTCCTTAAAATTTAGTCCAATCAACCTACTGGTTTCTAGGATTCTGGCTAGGAGATTGAAAGAAGAAATTATTCATACAGAGAGTCAAAATTTCTAGTTAGATTTTATAATTGACTTAACCAATTTATTTAAAAATTTATTTTAAAATAAATTTGAGCTCCCACTATTTTTCTTGGATTTCCACACTCTCTGAGTAGAGAACAAAAACCTCCATGATCAAACGTGTCTAATAGGTGTTGCAGTCTGATTGATTGGCTCACTATCTCACCTAACAATTATTGGTGATGGGCCAACTGATAAGTAGACAACTCTTGTTCAATATTTCTTCAAATATATTGCAGCATCTCTGATCTCTAATTCATGAAGCCTTACTGTTTCCAGAATTGACCTGCTCTTTAGTTAAGTTAGACCCACCATTTGTGCGAAATGGAGCCATCATTGGGACTCTAACTGTGTTCAAAATATTGAACCCAACCCTATCTCCACCCGCAGCATCTTATGCCTAATAACATGGTTGCGTCTTTCTAGTGCAATTGAATTACTGTATCCAATCAAGAACAGTCAACCTGGAGAAGGGCCCACACAACTACAATGATGGAAGACTGCTAGACTTAATATTTTATTAGAAGAATTGATTTAGATCTCATCTTTAATTAGTCATAACTGTGATGACTAACTTAGTGGCATGGACTAGCTCGAATCAACAAGTAATCTAATATAAAACTAATCTCTCAAAATGGCCAAGTAAGTTAAGATGTGTGGGGGTCTCTCCATTGCTTTTTTTAAATATCAATGAATTGACTAGATCAGACAACGGAACCAATTAATGAACCACCATTTATGTACTTATCTTAGACACCAAATTGATTGATTAAAATCGATCAGGTTAGTCTATTGATTTGGGCTCAAACCACTGAACCGAATTAGGTCGTAAGTTGATCAATAACATATGACTGTTAATCGATCTAACCAAACTACAACTACTTAGATTGGTCATGAGCACATTTGATCCCGTCCTAACTAACATTTAATTTGGTTTGATCAACCACTCAAACTAGATCTAATTGAGCTACTCACACCCTGAACCCATGTGTTATTAAATTATCTTAGATCTTCAATTCTCAATTTTTAGATCTGTTTAATTTTATATCTTAATTGTTAATTAAGTCCATGGGTCTAATTTAGATGACTAAACAATTTAGATCTAATTACTTTGTATCATAGACAAAAATTTTGTTCACAAAACTGAGTCGATTCACCTTAGACTTGAGTCGACTCAGTACACTGAGTTGGCTCAACTCTGAGACTAGGTCGACTAACCTATGATGAACAAAAATCTGTTAGCCTCAGTCTGACAACTTAGGTGGCTCATTTGCAAACTGAGCTGACTCACCAATATTTTGAGTTGACTCAACAAGGACTGAGTCGACTCAGCGAGCGTGCCAGCAGCTGGTTTTAATGTTTCATAATTTTCTGATGATCCATGCATAAAAAAGTTTAATTAGAATTAAAATAATTTTAAAATCTAAATAACTTATTTATGCATCAAAATCTAATATTTTTGGATCTAAAATTTTACAGAAAATTAAGTTTTTTCTCTCATAATTTTTCTTCATGGGATGTAACCACATGGCACCCCTACACCCCATAAAAGAACCCACTGATTGGGCAAGAGAGGGACTTTAATCTCTGCTTTCTCTTATGACTGGACAAGTCTAATGATCAACCCATTCAGAGTACCTAGCTACTCAGACAATCAACTAGATCTAAGCATATATCACATATATCAAAAAGATCTAGTCAAAAGCATGCTGAATCTAAACTACTTTTAGATCTAACTTAATCATGATATAAAATTAGATCAAATCTAAATAATTTTTTGATCTGATCACTACTTCAAATCACATATGAATCAGATCTGATCTGATTTAAATCTATGATCCATACAATCTGACTTTGATATCAGTTGAAAGATCGAGTAGGTGCACCAGATCGGTTCAAATCAGAGTCAACGGAATTAAAAATTTTCCACTGCCCTGACACGCCAAGCATAGATCTAAATTAGACATTAGCATAATAAATATAACATAAATCAACATGTAAATGATGAAAGGGTGATCACATCACCTTATGTGGGTAGACGATCTCCGCAGTTCAATGATCGTGGTAAAGCTGAAGTCCATAGTTGAGCCGTGCATATATCCGACCTCTATGGATATCCACTCGGACCATCATCCAGGACTCTTTCTCTAGATTTGATCTGCCTTCTCCAAGATAGATCGAGGGCTCTTGATTAGTAATGAATTGATCTTCGAGGCTGTCTGATCGACACGCATTACAGTCTCTTTTCTTCCTTCAACTGGACGGAGCCTGAACTCCTTCAAGCGCACTCGGGGTCAGCCCAACTCCTTTGGGCTTGGGATATGGTAGTAGCCTACTCTTAGGTGTGTGAGGAGAGGGGAGAATTGATGGAGAGAAGCAGCCTAACACTTTAGGCATATGGGATTGGAGAGAATTTGAGGTGGAGGAGTAGCAGGGTTTCAGGGCTTAATGGCCTTTCGAAAAAAGTGCTGAACCCTTTTCGTCAGGGGTCTTTTATAGACCCAAACTATAATCCAACTATCATGAAATGGCTCCCATTTGAATTCTCAATTCAAATAGGCTATCCCTTTCCTCTCTTATCCATAAGGCATCAGCCCTTACTTTCTCCATGCAAAAGAAGAGGA
Source organism: Elaeis oleifera (assembly GCA_000441515.1). Taxonomy (NCBI): domain Eukaryota; kingdom Viridiplantae; phylum Streptophyta; class Magnoliopsida; order Arecales; family Arecaceae; genus Elaeis; species Elaeis oleifera. Next base: position 236,616 of record KE505462.1, read on the forward strand.
CCAAATCCCCTCTTCTCATTTCTTCATGTAACAATTGCATGAGAAATCTAAGATAGGTGTGGAGGGATTAAGCCCATTCAAATTTTAAGTAGATCTTATCATAACAATCTAGTTAAATTTGAACATTTCAAATTCAAGCTTGGATTTAAATGGGACAACCACCTTATTTAAATTTGAACAAATTCAAACTCAAAAGGGAACCAACCTTTATCTTTATCCACATGGGGTGCATGCCCCTGGATCTCATCCAGAAGGGGCATGCATGTCGAGAATGCATGGAGAATTAAGAGATGCACCAATACTTGGCTCCCCTTCTTATCCCATCCAACCTCTTGTAAACCATATTTTGAATTTGAATCAAATTCAAATTCAATCAAAGGAAGTTAATTGCAACCAATAATTGATGCTTAATTAAGAGCCCAACTAGATTAGGCTGAATTCTATCTGATAGGAAACCCAATTCAGGAGAAATCTGAGTTTAATCATGTGCTTGCATGATTGTCTTAGATCCAATTAGACCAATTGAATCCAATTAAGCAATCCTAGATCAAAGTTCCTTGTTGTGTGACCCCATAGGTTCAATTCTGCATGATAATGGGATATGCTGTGATCTCTATTATCAACATTATCGAAACTCTTTTTGATGGATCAGAACTTTTTTCAATTCAGCCAGTTAGAATTATTGATCATTGAAATAATTTTAATTGATCCCACAATCCACCAGTGACACCTAGTAGTATGTAGTGGCAACCCATCAGAACTAAAGATGAACCTTTAGGTGTAGTTACCGTGTGATTTGATTCTTCTATTGTGACTTTCAATAGGATCGAGATCAAGATTAACTCATCAAATCTCATCACTGTCATATATTAGAATCAATTGATTTGCGTCCGATGTGAAATCCAATAGAAACATCTTTCTATCTTTCACACTGCCATGGCCATGGGATTTAGGACTCAATCTCATGATCTATATATAGGACTACTCCTCTACCGAGATCGATAGATCCCAACTTGGTGCAACCCAATTCTACAATGAATATATTGCAGCTAACATATACCTCAAGTCTCTGGATGGTTAGAAGATCGAGTTATAGTGTAATCAAACTATAACACTCTTAAGGTGAATAGCTGATGGACCCCAGGTCAGAGAACTAAATACACAACCATAGCTATGAGCATGTCACTGGCGAGAAAGTAGATATCCTTGTGATTGCTCGTGATTGGTCACGCTCAATATTCTTATTTTGAACAAATACCTGTACTTTCGCTCCGATGTCTCCATATCATAGATTCAAGACTGATCTATCCGAAGGAAGTGATCATACGCTAATCTTTCAGATTGATCACCATCTCCATGATGATCCTACGATTGAGAGTAATTTATGAGTTAACTATAATAATACATATCTCAAATTCTCAACTCTTAAGAATATATGTTATCATATCCATTAACCCAATGGACGATTCACAAACACAATTAAGCACAATGCGAATGGAAATAACCTAATTTATTAATATAAAAGTCAAATTATAAATTATATCCAAAGAATATTTTACAAGCATCGGTCAATTTGGCTTCTAAGGCATACACCCAATAAAAGGCACTTGAGCAGAGATAATGAAGCTGATCGTCGATATAATTGTTCATTTATAAGTGTTTACCCACAAGCTTGATGCCTTAGTCATCGAGCGTCGGCGGGGTTCACCGGTAAAGTGCCATTCGATAGATAATCAACAAAGGTGTCAATCCAACTCGATTCATGATCGACTTGGATTTGATGCACTTCCTTATCTTTATCAATACTCGAAACTTTGAGGTGTTGAATAAAATTTTCCCAAGTCATTACAACTAGAAGTTGCTCATTGGGATAAAGAATTTGCTCGAATATTTTTTAAGTGAGGAATATGAAAATGTCTAAAGAGTCAAAGTATGATTTTATTGTTTGAAATTTGCCGAGATACCTTGCTAAAATCAGATCTTGAGCTTCATCTATTGGAAAATCGACAGGGCTTCAAGCATGTAATTTCAAAATTTTTGTAGCAGAAGCATATAGATTAAACAATTTAATCTAAGAACATACTTTAGATTGAATCTACAAATCCTACCCTAGGATCTATGATATGATATTATGCAAGAATATGATCTGAAAAATAAAATCTGCATGTATGATTGCATCATATACGCTGCAGATCTAATCTACAAGATCATCGAGTTCAGAACTCGATACCTGAGCATAGGTAGCAGATCATTACATTTGAGGCTCATGGACTCAAGATCTTTCAGATTGCTCATAGCCACATAGGATGTTCGATCTCTATGATTGATCCACTCGAAGCCTCGTGCTGATCGATTTTCTCGAGAGTACTAGCTCGTGTGAAGACTTTGTAGATGGCTGATCTACTCCTCTCTTCGGATCTCTCGAACTCTTCCAAACTAAAATGAAGGACAAGGAGGAAGGTGCATTGGTGGAAGGTGGAGGAGAACTCTCTTCTCTCTTTTCTTTCACCCAAAACCCTAGATCAGATCTAGGTTTCCACTCACCCAAGAGGAGAAGGATCTCCTTTAATCTCTCATGCCAACTAGGGCTTCCCACCCGAAGATCTCACTTGCCCTATGAAACCTTAACTTATGCATAATGATCCAATTTTTGTCACACAAAATTAAACTTTTATAGATGGCGTGGATGGGAAGATAAGGATCAAGTTCGAATCAAATTCGAACTTAGATAAGAATCGGATTTCAGGTTAAATCCAAATCCAATTTGAATTTAAATCAAATCAAATTTATCCTCATCTAAGGAGCTCTGAGAGTGGGTGACAAAACAATTTTGGTATGCATATTTCTCATGCAAATCTGATATCTGCGTGAAGAAGGGTTTGGTGTGGACAATGGTGGTTGGCAGTATGGAGAGTCCAATCTATTTTGGACTCTAGGTCTCCATCCTAATCGAATTAGGTTAGACCCAACAAGTTAACTTGAATCTAATCTAATTAGACACCAAACCAACTAGATTAAATCTTAATCAAATCAAATTTAATCAAACTCAGATCCTGATCAAATCAAAAATCAATCATGCTTAGCGATTAGATCATCCCATAACCTAATCGGATCAAACCTAATTGAATCCAATTCAACTAGACCTGAATCAAACCATATTGCTCAATCAAATTAAGCTAACCAGCAATCTAATTACTTATTAATCCTCCTATAATTTACTAATCCTTAGAGAATTAATTCATTGAAACTTTTGCTTAAGGTTAACCATCAATCATATTGATGATTAATCCCTTGAAGGATTCTCAATTGTCGATCAGCCAAATGATCAAACAGTAATTTTTTTGAATGTGACCCTATAGGTTCGAACCTAAATCGATAGTACAAGAATAACTTTCTATACTAATCGATGTAACCATCTAGCAATGGGATCCCATATTCGGATAGGTTGAATGATTGTAAAGCAACATTCAAGAATCTACTGGCGTATGGTTCTCGTGAAAGAATAGTGTCCTACAAGCCAATCGCATGAGTGATGCGATGGAACTATTCTGTGTTATCTTTCTGCTCGTTTGCATGATATTGATTATTTTATTTATAGGACATCGTATTTTATCATTTACTGTATCATATTTTATTTATGATTATGATGAACCTCATAGATTAGGATAATAATTTTAGGACCATGATGAGATCATGTTAGTGAAATCTAAAATCTTGATAGTTTCAATCTAAAATATTTCTAATCGTTGGATCATTGAGTCGGAGATTGATGATGCCGATAAGATTGGTACATCCTATGTATGCTTGATGGATAGGATGATTGATCTCACAATCACTTATGTGGTGATACTAATATAAGGATGTAGGTGCTCATTAGAGAATGAGTTCACTGAACTGATCCACAGGGAGAACATCTGTTGGAGCCTTACAGCTTGTCGACTGATGGTTCTCCAGTGAGAGTGGTGTAAGTGATCCTTTGACCTAAGATCACCATGGTATCTTATATATATGGATTCTTACTTTGGTTCATTCTTTAGCATATTATTTTGAGACATGTGTAAGATATTCTGAGTTTGGTGAAGTGTACATAGAGGTTGTGAGTGGTGAACAAGAAATCGATCGTTCCTTGTAAGAGGAGAGAACATCCTATGTGATCTCATAGGATGATAACTCAGAGAGTCTCTAGCCAGAGCTGAAATGAACAGTAGAAAAGATTTCTATTAGTTCATCAATTGAATCATCATCATCAGATTGAGATTGATAGGATTGCAATGTTGTCATTAGAACACCGTGCTTATCAAATTAATTCTAACTTCAATAAAAATTAAAATACATAGGAAGTAATGAGTCGGGATGAATTCATAGAGAAGGCAGGATTTTGATTTGAAATCTTTAATTTATAAAAAAATAAAATTTGAAGAACGTAATTTTAAGTCGAAAAATAAAATAAAAATATGAAAATAAATTAGGTACTAAGATCTATTATTACATCCTAGCTTCTACTTACAATAAAATAAATAACAAGAATTTAA
>KE505462.1:325198-337738 GCA_000441515.1 Elaeis oleifera
AATGGATCAATTACTAAGCCTTACACAGCAGTAGTGTAATCACCACCCTGATTGCATGAGCATCAGAAATAGGGACGATTGGCTTTAGTGCAAGTGAAAGATTGAAAGAATAGTGTCCTACAAGCCAATCACATGGGAATGCGAAGGGACTTTTCTTTATTTTCTTTCTACTTATTTGCATGATATTAGTTATTTTTATTTATGAGGTATTGTGTTTTATCATTTGTTGCATCATATTTTTATGATTATGATAAACTCCATAGATTAAGGCAATGATTTTAGGATCATGATGAGATTATGCCAGTGAGACCTAAAATCTTGATAGTCCCAATCTAAAATATTTTTAATCTTTGGATCATTGAGTTGGAGATTAATGATGCCGGTAAGACTGGTACATCCTATGTATGCTCGATGGAGAGGATGGTTGATCTCACAATCACTTGTATGGGGACACTAATACAAGGATGTAGGTGCTCATTAAAAATAAGTTCATTGAATTGATCCACAAAAGAACATCTGATGGAGCCTTACAGCATGCCAATAGATGGTTCTTTAGTGAGAGTGGTGCATGTGATCCTTTGACCTGAGATCACTATAGTACTTTCTGTATATGGACCCTTATTTGGTTTATTCCCTAGCACACCACTTTGAGATGTGTGTGGGATATTTGAATATGGTGAAGTACGTATGGAGGTTGTGAGTGGTCAATAAGGAACCGATCACTCTTTGTAGGAGGAGAGAACATCCTATGTGATCTCATAGGATGATAACTTTGAGAGTCTCTGGCCAGAGCAGGGATGAACAATAGAAATAGTTTTACTGATTCATCAATTGAGTCATCATCATCAGATTGAGATACATATGGATAGGTATTTGAGATTGACATATTTTCATATCCATGACTTTTTCGAGATGTTGTGTGATCGAAGGATTGAATTGCATAGTAACTCACCACGAAAGGATAATTTGGTATTTTACCAAATTTCAAATCTTCTGCATAGTCATGACATGTTACTAGATATCAATCTTGATTTATAAACTTATCAAAATTAAAAAAATTAATTCTAAAATTAATTAAGAAGAGTCCTAGTTGATTGAGACTCTTGAGCTAACCTAATCCAATCGGATTAGAGTTACGTCGAGAGTTTTGATCCACTGCTGGCTAGATTTGGAACCCAATGGATCACACACAATAGAAATTTGATCTTGATCTAATCTATTTAGATTTATTATAAATCTAATGGGTTAATTAAATTGCTAGCATATGAATTAACTTAAGTTTCCAATTGGGTCAGTGCAAATATATTTGTGCTAACCCTTTGCTTGTTGCCTTGACTTAATGTGATTGGGTTTGAATCATCTATTTATTAGTTGGTTTATCTGATTTATATGAAAGAGTTCTATGTGAATAAACCTCCTTCACACCAAAAGCCATGGAAGAAAAATTTAGGCGTCATATTTATTTTTGGAAGTTAAGGAGAGGAGTCCTTCTCCTTTACTTATCTTAATTCTCTTACATCTTCCACACGTCCCTTAATTTTGTACGCCATCAGATGGCACCTTGGGATAAGTGAGCATGGAAGAGGAGGTGGAGTCCTTCTCTTGAAAGAAACTCCATGCCAAAATAATATTGGGACGCCCCATTCTTTGGCATTGAAATAGAAGAGTCCATTTCACATTGGACTCTTAATTATTTCCTTTATTTCTTCACATGTTTTTTATTTCATCATGTCATATGATGGCTCTTTGAATTATGAGCATAGAAGAGAAGGAAGAGTCATTCTCTAGCAAGGAGTTTGAATGTCAAAAATAAATTGATTCCTCCCTTATATGCGTTGAGCTTATGGAAGAGTCTTTAATGGTATGGACTCTTTATTTCTCACGATAAATCTTTTCCCACACACCATATGATGGTGTATTAATTTTTTTTAGTAGAGGAAGAGTCCTTCTGCTGGTTAATCACTTTTTATTCCATGTATCCCCTTGTGTTCCATGCTGAAAATTAAATCATAGCATGTTAGGATTAAGGGATGCCAAGAGCTGGCATCCCATGGTATCCCCCCTTGTTTTCTATTTAAAGGGGGCACTACAACCTGGTTGGCATGCCAATTTTTGCTGGCTGTGGGCATGGAAATGAGAGGAAAATGATGGAAAAATTTATAAAAAGATAAGAAAAAAGGAGAGAAAAATAGAAAGGAAGGAAGAGAAAAAATGGAAAGCATGAGATACTTGTCCAAAAATCAGATTCTTTATGTGTTGAACATAAAATCTGATTTATGTATGGTGTGATCTTTTGAGAAAGGGTCTCTAAAAAGATTCTAGTAGAGTTCATAAAGGCATATAAGCATAGGTGCAATCAGTTCTTGTGAAGGACGGTCGGCAGCAAGCATGCGAAGAAGGCTGCAGCACCATATCGAGTTGGGAAGGATCCCGATCAATCCTGCGTAGATCATCGTTGAAGGGCTTTTACTTTAGAGTTTCGTAGAGATCTCAATATTACTAGATTGTGGTCTTTTCATTGGTATATGACTTCTAGTCCTTTCTGTTATGTATGTTTTTGATCATTTGATTGTAATCATTAAGGGGTTCCTAGGGTTTTGTGTTTCGGTACTCTAGTTTAAATGTTAAAGTTATTTTATTGTCGAATGCATATTAAAATTTTAAATTCATATTCTGCTATATCACTGAAATCCAACAGTGGTATCAGAGCCATTTTTGATTGATTCAATCAAATTTCATATTATTTTGTGATATGGATTAGATCCAGTTCAAACTATATCAAAATCAGATTTTTTTGATTGATGTTAACTTGATGTTCTTGATGCATTTTTGTTATGATAAAGTGTTATCAATTCATGTTCAAACCTTGGATATAAATTTTATGGTCTTTAGACTTGTGAGATAAGTTTAAGATTAGATTCTATAATCTATTTTCGATGGAATTGAAATTCAGTGCATGTGATTCGTGGAGCCTTGGAATGCTACATATGGATGTACATTGCCAAGACTTAGGATTTTTTATATTTGATGTATTTGTCTAAGATCCAAGGACTGACCACCATGTTATCAGGCACTCACTATTGTGGGTCGACCATTTTGGTTGTTACCCGAGATATGTGTGGAGTCGAAAATTTTGATCATGGAAAGGATGCATCAAACATGGATTAGGGTTTTGCTGATGGATTTGTTTAATTATAGTTCATTGTTCTAATGTGATTAGAGTTAATGATTATAGATTCAATCCAATTCATAGTTTTAATTGATTAGAATCATGTTTAAATTTAGATTAATCAAAATTGTCATTTACCTAATTGGATTAGGGTTTGAGTCATGGTTGACTGAATCTATGTTGACCTAATCAGATTATGGTTAATCTAAGAATTGATCAACTCAACTCAAATGAATGATAAATGATTGACTTAAAGTTAAAATTTGGATCAAGTGTTGAATCCGAATCAAAAATTCTAAATGGATCCTATGTCCATAATTTTGAACATCACCATTGACATGTGTTTGAATGATATCGCAATTGAAATAACATGAGTTATTTGTTATGATATTTTATAATTGTTATAAAATTCATATTGATTGGTTATGGACTATGGTACATCTATGTGTTGGATATTTGCATGAATGCTTCCATATTGGTTGATTATATAAATATATTTGCAAGAGTTACAATAGGGGCTGGGTGTCCCTGATGCATTATATTATTAGCTGAACCTTTTTTTTCTATATTTTCAATTATTAATTGAGATTTTTACATATTGATGTAAAATAATAGAAAAAATTATTGAGAATAGATAGAAATATTTCATTCTATTTTTAAATAGAGATCAAGCATTCATGGTAGACTTCATGGTAATGAAGACTAAACCAAATTTTTGGAGAGCAGAGGTGCACTAAGATTGACCATGAGTTGGTTCAATCAATGATGCACCTAGGATTTAACCCATTAATCATCTTGTGGCTTGGATGATGGAGATGGATGAGCTGTTCTAGTTCTAGCTATAAGAAAAGTTCAGCTTGCTTTCAATTCAAATACCATTATTTTAGATGACTGTCATTATTGTTCATCTTTCCTTATGAATATTATTTTCATAGGCCTTTTGGCTAAAGAAGGTTATAATTTTTCTATAAAAAAAATTACTATGATATCATTATGAATGATGTCACAATTATGCATGGACAATTAAAAGATGGTATTACGTTTATTACATTCTGTTAGTGTAATGTACATATCGAACAAACAACCTAAAATAGCTAATATCACGGATGCCTACCTTTGGCATTATAGACTCGGTCATATAAACAACAATAGGATCGATAGATTAATTAAGGAGAGTGTCCTTAAAGTAATGATTATGAATCATTGCCGATCTGTGAGTCCTGTCTTTTGAGAAAGATGACCAAATCATCCTTACTGAAAAGGTGAATGAGTCAGTGATGTTCTAGGTCTAATACATGTGATGTATATGGACCTATGAACATAGGCTCTAGAGGAGGGTATTACTACTTCATTACATTCATTGACAGCCTATCGAGATATGGGTACGTCTATCTTATGAAGTATAAATCTGAATCATTTGAAATGTTCAAACAATTCTGTAAGGTGATAGAAAACAAACTAGAAAGAGTATTAAAACTCTTTGATCTAACCGAGGAGGTGAATTCCTTACCAAAGAGTTTTTGACATATCTAGAAGAGAATATGATTCTCTCACAATGGACCCCTCCTGAGACACCACAGCATAATGGCATCTCAGAAAGAAGGAATTGAATCCTGTTGGACATAGTTGAGTCCATGATGAGATTTGCAAATCTACTGATCTCTTTTTGGGGTTATGCACTTAAGACTGCGTGCTATGTTCTAAACAACGTTCCAAGCAAATCGATCACAAAAATTTCATATAAGATAGGGACTGGACATAGATCGATACTCTCTCACCTTAAGATTTGGGGCTATTCGGCTTATATAAAATATTTACAAACTGACAAGCTCAGATCAAGATCCGATAAGTATTATTTGTAGGATACCCCAAAGAACTAAGAGATATTACTTCTATCTTCCTAACGAATAAAAGGTGTTCATGAATCTGAAGGTATATTTTTTGAAAAAAGAGTTTTTTAGTGAAGGAACTGATGCCACTAAGATTGAACTTGATGAAATTCAACAGGTAGAAGAACCGACATAGACCAGTGAAAATATAAAACCGGATTTGATTAGATCAAATCCAGAGCTCATTGTTGAGGCTCCTTTGAGGAGATCTGATAGAGTACCGTGTCTGCTAGATAGATACTATGATTTTTTGATCCAGAATAGTAATCTTGTTAAACTCGATGAGAACGATGAGGATTCGATCACCTACATGGATGCCATACAAAGGCCCGACTCTGAGAAATAGCTTAAGGCCATGAAATCCAAAATAGAGTCTATGAAGATCAACAGTGTATGGACACTTGTTGATCCACCCGAAGAGATTAAACCCATAGGATGTAAATGGATATTTAAAGGAAAGAGATGCAGATGGAAAGGTAGAGACCTATAAAGTCCATTGGTTGCCAAGGGATATCATCAACGTTATAGTATTAATTATGATGAGATATTTTTTTCTGTGACAATGTTCAAGTTCATTCAGATTATGCTTGCGATAGTGGCATATTTTGATTATGAGATCTGATAAATGGATGTCAAAACTATTTTCTTAATGAAAAGCTGGAAGAAGAGGTGTATATGATACAACATGAAGGGTTCACATCCAGATGAATTAAAGGTATGCAAGCTTCAGAGATCCATTTATAGATTGAAGTAGGCATCTCAAAGTTGGAACATGCATTTTGATAAAGTGATCAAAATGTATGGCTTCGTTAGGAATGAAAAGAACCATGCATTTATAAATGAGTTAATGGTTCTGTAGTCATTTTCTTGTATTATATGTGGATGACATACTGTTAATGAGGAATGACATTCTAGCTTTACAAAGTGTAAAGCTATGGCTATCATTACAGTTCTTCATGAAGGATTTGAGAGAAGCATCTTATATTATAGGGATGAAGATCTATAGAGATAGATCTAAGAGGCTGCTTGGATTGTCCCAATCCACATATATCGACACTGTGCTGAAACGGTTCAGCATAGAGAATTTCAAGAAAGACTATCTTCTGATAGGTCATGAAATTATTCTCTCTAAGAAGGATTATCCGACAACTCTATAAGAGAGAGAACGTATGAGTAAAATCCCATATGCTTCAGTAGTGAGATCTATTATGTACGCCATGACATGTACGAGATCGGATGTAGCATGCTCACTAGGGGTAGTGAGTAGGTACCAGTCTGATCTGGATGAGAACTATTGGAAGGTTATTAAGATAATCCTATAGTATTTAAGAATACTAAGGATCAATGGCTTATCTATGAAGATACTGACTTAAAATTTATGGAATATACTGATTTCAGCTTTCAGTTGATCATGATGACAGCAAGAGCATGTTAGATTATGTGTTTATCCTGAATGGAGGAGTAATCTGCTGAAAAATTTTCAAACAGCACACCGTAACTGATTCAACTTACGAGGTAGAATATATCGTGGCATCCGATACTGTAAAAGAAGCTGTCTGATTACAGAAGTTTATTAGCGAGCTTGGAGTGGCACCCTCTCTTGATGGTTTTGTTTATTGTACTATGACAGTACTAGAGCCATAGCTTAAGCAAAAGAACCAAAGTCCCATCAGCACATCAAATATATTCTGTATCACTACTATCTGGTCCGAAAGATCATAGATTGAGGTGATGCCGAGCTTTAAAAGATTAACAAAAAGGAGAACTTGACTGACTAATTTACTAAAGCCCTCAGAATCAAAAAGTTCGACGAATATAATGAAAGATGCGTATTAGATACTGTACCAATTGGCTTTAGTCCAAGTGGATGTTGTTAGGAATATATATCCTAAAGCTAATCATTTGGATGATTGTGCTCTTTGTAATTATATATGAATTATGAAATAATAAAAGTTATTTGATATTTTTCATCACAAGATGTACATCTTTCTTATTAGAACTCTTGTGTTGTGATGAAGTCTTTAGAACTATATCACAGTCGATAAAGAAGAATTTATTGAATAGTTCTTAAATATGTTCGTGACCAAATGATACGTCATTAAAGAATGCTGACGTTCATCGAATGTAGGTCACTTTGTGCCATACAGATTGGTTGTTCTCTTAACTAAAGAGTATGGAGAGTATGACATACATGTGAGATGTAGGAGTATATTGTCATTGAACAAGTGACTCATCTGTGGAGCGCTCTGTTGTCAAGAGCAGCTCGTGAAGCATATGGGTATAAGTATCTCTTAGACCTGAGATCACCATAGTGATTTGCAAGCAACTCACTGTGCTTTGGTGCTGGACTACCTGCATTTCTACTGCAGTGATGGAAGGCTATTAGATACGGTCAAGTACTTGCAAAGTCTATGTGTGGATTAAGATGAGATTGACCTCTCTGGATTATAGGAGAAAATGTATCACTGTATTTCAATTTAGTAAATTCTAGGTCTGGATAATCCATATGATGGATGTGAAAATTGAAATACAATGTGGATAACTCATCCAGGTTTAACAGTTAAATCTTAAGTTTTCTTGAGTATTTGTAGTCAAAAGGATGAATTATGCAATAACCATATGCATAGATTTTGAATATTGCTTTGCATATATTCGACCTATCTGGATGTCGAAAATTATTGCTAGATGGTAACTTCGATTAGTACAGAAAATAGTTTCTGTGCTACCGACTTAGTGTTCGAACTTTTGGAGTCACGCACAAAGTCAAACAACATAGAAAAAATTAATCTAAATCTATATGTTCAATATTAGAAGTACATGACTTAATTAAATAAATAGATTAGCTTAATTGAGAATTAAGTTGAGAGTTATACGGGATTAAATAGTTGACTATGTCTAGCTAGTACTAGACATGAGGTTCAGGTTCAATTTCGAAGATGAACAAGATTTGATCTATGATCCAAAGAGTCTATGAGAGATTGAATTTTAATACTAATTAATTTTAGATTAAATCTAATTTAATTAGACTTAATTGGGTTAAAAATCTAAGTTAGACTTGGTCTTAAAATTCTAAATAGTTTGGGATTGACAGCCTATTCGAAATTGATTCGAATCAGGTTCGAATTGGATTCGATTTGATCCAAATTGGATTGGATCCTTAGAGTACAAAATTACTAGAACTCTCTCTCTTCATGGAAAATCAAGAGACGGTTGGGGCACTGGTTATGCCGCCCTCCTCTTGGGTATAGGCATGGGTACATGGGGGTACCAAGTTAGGCGTCAATCCTATCTCCATTAGGACTCCTCATATGATAAGTGGTGAAAAAATTCAAAAATGATTTGAATTAGGACTCTTAGTCTAATGAGTCATGAGGAATCATCTATAAATAGAGAGGACCTCTAACCATCAAAGCATATCAATCTGATTGAGTGCTAAGGTGAGAGAGAGAGGTGGCATCCAAGAGAAGGAAGGCTGTCTTTCTCCTTTGCATGCTGATTTTGGGGCTGATCTCCTCTTCACATGAAGAGGTCAAGGCATCCCAAATCCAAATGTGAGGCATCATATCAAAGGTCTTCATCCTTCCTCCCTTGTTGCCTTTAGAAGGTGCGATGACCCGAGACTTCATCTTGCTTTCTTGTGAAGTTTGACATGCGTGCAAAGTAGAGGGTCCGTACGTTCAGATCTAGCGAGGCATCAGATTTGAGTTTTCTTAGGATTTTGATCTCTATTCCACTACAAATTAAGGTAAACATAATTATTATGTAGTCGTTAGAATAGAAATTTTCAAATCACACCCTGGCAATCTGATCAGGTCAAATTTTTTTTTCAATAGGTTTGTAGGTTATTCTAAGAATAGTATGTGATACTACTTCTACCAACTTATTGAACAAAAGATGTTTTGTTAGTGGGCATGTCATTTTTGAAAAAAAATTTATCCAAAAAAAAACAGTGGGAGAATAATTGAACTTGAAAAGATCAAGACCTATGAACCATCCCTGAATAACCTATGGAGTATTCACAAGTTGATCCTCGATCAGATGTGCCCACTAATGAGGCACAACCATGACACACACCTCCTCTTCGAAGATTAGTCAGAGTATGTAATATACCACTTAGATATGAATTTTGACATTGTGAATGACAATACACCATACATCATTGAGAATAATGCTTCTTAACCTGTTCAAAAGCCGTCATGTGTAGAGACTCTGACAAATGGCTTAACGCCTTAAAATTTATGATAGACTTTCTGTATATCAATCAAGTATGGACTTTGGTCGAAGCATCTGTGGGTGTGACCCAATAGGTTGTTAACAGATATGTCCATGTAAATGTAGCTTGCTATAGCTGCATACCAGCTAGAGAGCTTGTCTCTAGTGGGAGGACAAATCCATTGATGGATTAAAGCAGGCATCGAGGAGTTGGTACGTCCATTCTAGATGAGACAGTCAAATTGTTTGACTTTATTAAAATATGGATGAATCACTATGTGTGCAAGAAGGCTAGTGGGAGGGCCATTGACTTCTTGATTTTGTATGTGGATGACATAGTATATATTGAGAAGGTTATCTCGATGTTGCACTCGGTCAAAGACATGCTTATCATAGAAGTTTTTCTGGATAGACTTGGGTGAAGCATCTGATATACTTGGTATCTATAGAGATAGATCTGAATGGATGCTAGGCTTATCCCAATCTTGGTATATTAATCTCATGTTGAAGGGATTCAACATGGATGGACATAAAGGTGTTTACTTACCCATATACACTATGTACCAAGCCTGATGTGGCTTATGCCTTATGCAAGACCATTGATTTCAGGTAGATCCGAGATAGGATCATTGAAAACTATGAAAAGCATTCTCAAATACTTGAGAAGTACTAAAAAATAGTGAATTGAAAGAGTTCCAAACGGCAAACTGTGTTTGACTCAGTTATTTGCTGTTAGTGAAGATTGCTAAGAAAGGTCACCTGATAAAAGAGTTCATCACTGAGTTGAGTGTGGTCTCACCAGGAATCTATGCACATCGTAAGGCACTTTTACCTCATTCATGATGTGATTATGGAGTGAGTTAATATTAAGAACTAAATAATGGATCAGTTCACTAAGGCTTGACACGGCAGTAGTGTATATGCCATCTTGATTGCATGGGCATCAGGTACAGGAATGATTGGCTTTAGTGTAAATGAGAGATTGAAAGAATAATACCCTACAAGCTAATTACATGAGTGATGCGATGGGATTATTCTGTGTTATCTTTCTGCTCGTTTGCATGATATTGCTTATTTTATTTATGAGGCATTGTGTTTCATCATTTGTTGTATAACATTTTATTTATGATTATGATGAGTCCATAGATTAAGGTAATAATTTTAGGGTCATGATGAGATTATGTTAGTGAGATCTAAAATTTTGATAGCTCCAGTCTAAAATATTTCTAATCATTGGATCATTGAGTCAGAGATCGATGATGCAGGTAAGACTGATACATCCTATGTATGCTCAATGGAGAGGGTGATTGATCTCACAATTACTTATGTGGTGACGCTAATATAAGGATATAGGTGCTCATTAGAGAATGAGTTCACTGAACTGATCCACAGGAAGAACATCTGATGGAGTTTTATAGCATGTCGACAGATGGTTCTCTAGTGAGAGTGGTGCAAGTGATCCTTTTACTTGAGATCACCATGATATCTTGTGTATATGGATCCTTACTTTGGTTCATTCCCTAGCATGCCACTTTGAGACGTGTGTGGGATGTTCTGAGTTTGGTAAAGTGTGCATAAAGGTTATGAGTGGTCAACAAATAATCGATCACTCTTTGTAAGAGGACATCCTATGTGATCTCATAGGATGATAACTTAGAGTCTCTGACTAAAGCAGGGATGAACCATAGAAAAGATTTCTACTGATTCATCAATCGAGTTGTCATTATCAGATTGAGATACATATGGATATATATTTGGGCTTGACATGATTCCATACTCATGATCTGTCTGGGATATTATGTGATCGAAAGATTGAATTGCAAGGTAACTCACCCCGAAAGGATAATTTTAATATTTCTACCAAATTTCATGTCTTCTAGGTAGTTATGATATATTGCTAGATGTTAATCTTGACTTATGGACTCATAAGAATTAAAGGAGTTTAATTCAAAAATTAATTAGAAGGTGTTCTGATTAATTAATGCATTTGGATTGACTTAATCGGATTAGGTCATGAGCTTGAGTCCACTGCTGGCTAAATATGGAACCCAATAGATCACACACAATAAAAATTTGATCTGGATCTAATCTTTTTAGATTTATTGTAAATCCTATAGGT
Organism: Elaeis oleifera; assembly: GCA_000441515.1. Lineage (NCBI taxonomy): Eukaryota > Viridiplantae > Streptophyta > Magnoliopsida > Arecales > Arecaceae > Elaeis > Elaeis oleifera. Next base: position 336,588 of record KE505462.1, read on the forward strand.
TAATTAGATTGCTAGCACATGGATTAACCCAAGTTTTCAATTAATTTTGGTTCAAAGATGTTTGAGCTAACCTATTTTCTGTTGCTTTAACCTAATGTGATTAGGTTCCAACCAGATGACATTAGATGTCTTAATTTATTTAAGATGAAAGAGTTTCAACTTATCTAGTTTTCTCCATGCCACCATGTTGGTGCAAAAATCCACCGGCATCGGAGAAGCTGGAGTCGAGGGTGCCACGGTCGCCGCCGGGACCTACTAAAGGAAGTCTAAACCAGAGTTGGGGTTGCTCCGGCAAGATCCTCCGACGCTCAAGTCAGTTCTCTACCTCAACAAGAATGGAGTGTTCGAACGAAAATTTTAGCAGAGTTTTGAGATAGAGACTAGAGCTTAGAGAATAACGTATCTGGGGATCCCTTTTTATAGGCAGAGGACGTAACAGACTGATAGCGACGTCTGTAACCGCCTGGTAGTGGGCCGTTCAGAGCAATGAGAAGTTTGTTACGGAGGGTAGTGGAGTAGAGTCGTGGACATCGCCATGGCTTGCCACGTGGGGCCAGTTGTAGAAAGTGGAGTGATGTCCGTTGTTGTGACTTGCCAGAGCATGATGGAGTCGCGTGGGATCCGTCACAGGAAGTGGAGCAGTACCGCAGCCATTATGGTGGCCTGTCAGGGAGTCCGAGCCTGTCGGTCGAAGCTCGGTAGGGGTGTCTGGAGGAGCGGAGTAGCTCTCTGTCTGAGAGGAGCTCGGATGTTTCGAGGTTGCTGACGAACCCGCTGTTGACGGGTGCCTTGGGTGTTGACTCTGCGGGCCGAAGTCACTTTGCCGTAGAAGCTCGGACGGAGACTTTCCGTTGGTGAAGCCCGATCGGAGTTGGCCTGATGCGGAAACTTATTCGAAGGTCGTCTGCTGGGGAGATCCGATTGTATGAGAGATTCGGCAGAAGGTCGTTCGACAGCAAAATTCAGAAGATGTTGTAGAAGCCTGCTCGCAGGAGGAGCCTGTAGAATGCTGTTGAAGTCCGACGGAAGTAGTCGGTCGTTGGGAGAGTCCAGTTGCTGGAGCCCATCCGTTGTAGAAGTTCGCCCGGAACCTATCCGCTACAGGAGTTCAGTCGGAGCCTGGCCTTTGTAGAAGTTCGGATAGGGACAGC
>KE505463.1:17555-31895 GCA_000441515.1 Elaeis oleifera
TATCATTAAATATTAAATAAATAGTTTAAAATATTAAACTAATAATTTGATTTAAGAGTATCTTGAAAATTTGATGTTACATTATCAGTAATCTGATTGTCATACCAAATATGTCAATCAAAATTTTCAGTAATTTTTTTGTAATATTACCTGTGTATATCAAACACAATAATCAACATTACTGATAATCTATTTAGATTATAAATAATTCAGATTATCACTGTCTGATAATGCATCTAACACAACTTAAGAGTTGGGAATCAGTTTGGTAGCTAATTTAGTCCTCTTCGCTTTTATACATGCACCAATGGTATGCGTCAACACTTGGCATAGGTTTTAAAGAAGGTTGGATATGGAATAGTTATGGATATATCCATTTATATATAACTGATGAATAAATTCAAATGTATATTTATTTTAATGATAATTTATATCTATATTGTATAGTTGATAGTATAAAATAAATACAGATATAAATCAGATACTTAAGCTTCATTAACTCAAAAACGAACATAAGTATATAGCATTGCATAGAAAATTAAACTGAAGACATTATATTGTAATTTTGTGTTTGTGATAAAATCCAATGCACTCTATTCCCTTTTAACTTATCTATTCAACCAAAAACCAGAAACCCTATTTCATATAATAAGCCCTATTTTGCAGTAATACATGGAATAACCTTTCCTATTCTATATTTATTTGACAAAATAAATGCAGGCTTCCAGTTTATGATGAGTGTCACATATGACCAAACGGGTTTGCAAATATAACCAAATATGGATGCAATAGTCGTATATTCATATCCTATCTGTTATTCTTTGTTGAATATTGATATAGATATTGGTACTACCATCCATAGGGAGATGATGAGGTGTTACCATCTCCTCTTAGATTTGGGATTGATTCGGTTGCCAAATAGCACAAGTTGGTGTGGCTTTTCATCCACAAGGGCCCAAACTTTCGGTGGGAGAGTTCAAAGATGAGTGTGAGGTCTACACATTGAGATCTACCATCTAAAGGTCGCCAGAAGAGATCTCCTATGATTAGGATGGCATTGGATGTCTTCGACGCACTTCGCTGGATGATTTGCATGTTCTTCCAAGGTTGCGAGCTTTCCATAATCATTGTCATATTCAACCTCCATGATGAGAGGTTTTGGCCCATCTCACACCCGAGCTGCTTCACAGGTCCCCTCGGGTTGCTATCCATCAAACAAGTGGAGATGGGAGATCCACCTGTGCATGATTCACTGCTGGGACATGGTAGACCTGGACATATGGGTGCCGGAGAGCTACGAGAAAGGCATGTGGGTAAAGAAGCACAACGTCAACCCGAAGCTCATGGAGGAGTACGGTATGAAGAGTTCCTAATACGATGTTATCCTGCTAACTATTACCACAAATGCCAAGATTTGGTTGTGGTTGGATGGGTGCACTTTGCATGGGTATTACTTGGTTAGCTGAATCTTTTGGGAAGTATTTGAATACCCAAATTTATTCTGGAATCAAAATATGAATTCTGAAAGAATAGCTATTCCTCCTTGTTATTTCAGATTTTTGCTTGATTGAAAATTTAGTATTCCAACTCTTATTCCCGTGTAATTAATGCAGTGTTATTTCTATATCCGGATGGTGTTCATTAAAGACCTAGAATAAGCAATTCCATGGTCCACCATAGAATTGCTAAACCAAGATTGCCTGGAATTAGGGAGGGTTGATTGGAATTGCTAAACCAAGATGGCCCACCACCACTTTTTACCTGTTTGGGGAATAAAGTGGAATAAACCTTTATTCCACCCAGAATTTGGGTATCCAAACACTACCTTAGAGAATTGATATTTAGTCACCGGCTAAATATAAAGATTTCACTTTATACACAAAGCTTAATATCTACCGTGTATAAAGATTTTACTTTATTTCTGGAATAGAAATATGAATTCTTAAAGAATAGCTATTCTTTCTTGTTATTTCATATTTCTGTTTGGTTGGAAATTTAGTATTCCAGCCCTTATTCCAGTACAATTAATGCAGTGTTATTTCTATACCTAGATAGTGCTCTTTAAAGATCTAGAATAAGCAATTCCATTGTCCACCATAGAATTGCTAAACCAGAATTGCCTGGAATTAGGGAGGATTGACCGGAATTGCTAAACCAGGATGGCCCACCATCACTTTTTCACCTGTTTGGGAGAATAAGGTAGAATAAGCCCTTATTCAACCCAGAATTTGGGTATCGAAATACTACCTTGGAGAAATTAATATTTAGTCACCTGCTAAATATAAAGATTTCACTTTATACACAAAGCTTGATATCTACCGTGTATAAAGATTTCACTTTTATTCCTGAAATAGAAATACAAATTTTCAAAAATAGCTATTCCTTATTATTTTAGATTTCTGTTTGATTGGAAATTTAGTATTCTAGCTCTTATTCCAGTGCAATTAATGCAGTGTTATTCCTATACCTAGATGATGCTCATTAAAGACCTAGAATAAGCAATTTTATGGTGGACCATAAAATTGCTAAACTAGAGTTGCCTGAAATTAGGGAGAGTTGATCGAAATTGCTAAACCAGGATGGCCTACCACTACTTTTTCACCTGTTTAGGGGAATAAGGTGGAATAAGCTCTTATTCTATCCAGAATTTGGGTATCCGAACACTACCTTGGAGAATCGATATTTAGTCACTTGCTAAATATAAAGCTTTCACTTTATACACAAAGCTTAATATCTATCATGTATAAAGATTTCACTTTTATTCTGAAATAGAAATATGAATTCTCAAAGAATAGCTATTCTTTCTTGTTATTTCATATTTCTGTTTGATTGGAAATTTAGTATTCCAGCCTTTATTCCAGTGCAATTATTGCAGTGTTATTTCTATATCTAGATGGTGCTCATTAAAGACCTAGAATAAGCAATTCCATTGTCCACCATAGAATTGCTAAACCAGAATTGCCTGAAATTAGGGAGGGTTGACCGGAATTGCTAAACCAGGATGGCCCACCATCACTTTTCACCTGTTTGGGAGAATAAGGTAGAATAAGCCCTTATTCAACCCAGAATTTGGGTATCCAAACACTACCTTGGAAAATTAATATTTAGTCACCTGCTAAATATAAAGATTTCACTTTATACACAAAGCTTGATATCTATCGTGTATAAAGATTTCACTATTATTCCTGGAATAGAAATACAAATTTTCAAGAATAGCTATTCCTTCTTATTATTTTAGATTTCTGTTTGATTGGAAATTTAGTATTCTAGCTCTTATTCCAGTGCAATTAATGCAGTGTTATTCTTATACTTAGATGATGCTCATTAAAGACCTAGAATAAGCAATTTTATGGTCCACCATGAAATTGCTAAACTAGAGTTGCCTGGAATTAGGGAGAGTTGATCGAAATTGCTAAACCAGGATGGCCTACCACTACTTTTCACCTGTTTAGGGAATAAGGTGGAATAAGCCCTTATTCTACCCAGAATTTAGGTATCCGAACACTACCTTGGAGAATCGATATTAGTCACTTGCTAAATATAAGATTCACTTTATACACAAAGCTTGATATCTACCACGTATAATTGACTCAGAAGATCTATTTATTTCTCCTTTTTACTAGGGTTACCTACACTAGATTGATATATAACAATGGAGACATATGGTACCGATGAACAATTTAATCAATCTTTTCAAATATGTTATTAATAATCATTATTGTAAAAATATTTTGAGATAGGTGGCACTTTTTCGAGCTATGAAAAAACTAAATTAAGCTAAAACAAGGCTTATAGGTCGGTTGAGCTGGGCTCAAATAATCTTCACATATTAATGCTATATTTATATAGTATTTTAATTTTATTAAATATATAAATATTAGTTAATATCATTATTTTTATAATTATTATTACAAAAATATAGATTATGTAGAATATAATATATCAGAACTATAAGATTAAATTATTGTCAAGACTGTTGTGCCATTTGTTTGCTTGCACTTCAATTGGTTGCAATTCAATTATAGTTTGCAACTCAAAATGTCATGATTGGAACTATAATTGTAAAAAATATTCTTTTCTGATTGTCTAGGAATTGCAATATACATCTACGTATCTAAAGTTAATTTAAATTATGCTTCTCTTGTAACAGGTTTTTGTGGATTGCTAAATTCATTTGCATAGGTGATGGCTTATTTATTTAGTGGGGATCTCTAGGTGCAGTTGAAGGCCACCATTTGGAAAATGTATCAGAAGGTACCGTTCAATATCACTTCTCCCCTCTCCAATAGTTCAAGCCTGGATTTAACTTAAGCAAGCCACACAAATGTAATTAGTGTTTATATAATTGTTAGTTGTATTGGTTATTATTTATTGTATTATGCATATTGCCAAGTAGAGGATGTGATGATCAGGATAAGTGCTAGTTCATTATAACGGAATAAATAATGTTCAAAACAACTATAATCATCAAACTTTAAAGATTATACTATATTTAGCAAATAATGAAAATTAGAAATGATGTATTAACTAAAATTACTGTAAATTATCCTTCATCGTAGTATTCCCACCTATTAGTAATACCCCACGATCATCTTCCATAAAGAAAAGGTGAACCATCATGACAATGGTGCATTATATTCTTTATCCATGTTAAATTTTAGGCTAGAAATAAATGGAGCTAAAGATGCAAAATTCGGTAATATAAGCTACAAAGAGAGCCAACTTGGAGAATGATCCATTAGGACTGTATTGTCCCTCAGTCACCCATATGGATCAAGTCAAAGGGTTAATTAAACACCCAAGTAAAATTAAGGAAAAAAGGAAGATAGGAGAGTTGCTAATTACACCCCCTGGTTCTCCAAAGATACGCCCTCAAAATTGGCCGAGAGCGTATCATGGACCGTCCATCAAGCGCTACTAATGGAGATCCCCCGCATCATGTGCTTGAACTCGCGGAAATCCACCCGTCCGTCGCGGTCCTGATCGACGGAGCAAATCATCTCGTGGACCCTCGCGATGTTCCGCGCCTCCGGGAGGCCGAGCTTGGCCAGCACCACCTGGAGCTCCGCCGCCGAGATGAAGCCGTCGCCGTCCTCGTCGAACACCCGGAACGCCTCCCTCATGTCTTGCTCCTCCTCCTCTGCCACCGCCGCGGCCCTTTCGTCGCCGGGGCCGCGGCGCCGAAGAGGGTGTCGCCGAGGGAGCGATGGAAGGCCTCGAAGTCGTCGAAGGCGAGGCCGGCGCGCCCAGGGGGGATGTAGGCCACGACGGTGGACGCGAGCTCGTCGGGGTCGACGCCGAGGCCGAGGCGGTCGAGGGCGAGGGCGAGCTCGTCGACGGTGATCTCGCCGTCGCCGTTGTGGTCGAAAGGTCGAAGACGCGGCGGAGGCGGACGGTGTTGAGGCTGGGGCTCCGGAGGCGGAAGGAGGGCGACGGGCGGTGGAGGGCCCGGGTCCGGCAGGGGCTCCCTCCTCCTCCCTCCATTGAGATCGGGCGGCGGCGAGAACAAGGCCAAGGAGACCCGCTAACGGTCGAATTTGGCGAGGGGAGACTAATTATAAGCGAGAGAGCAGGACTTGCCGTGCAGGATGGGGAGGAGCGCATGTGGAGGAAACGGACCATATGGCAAAATAATAATAATTTCGTCGACTAGGTTAATATTTTGGTCCGCTTAATTAACCTTACGCCAAACGAAACTGGACTTTAAATCCTTAGAAAACTCACAAGCTTTTGTCATACATATGGATCCTTGACCACGAAGTTGTGGTTGGTGGTCCATCTTGTACTGCAGGTTTTGTAACGAAAGGATGAGGAACAGGGTGATTTAGATTAATATGTGTTCTAGTTCTAGAGAGGTGACATGGTCAGTGGTAGTAAGCTTACTGGATGGGATAAGTATTGATTATGGTTAGTAGTGACAAGTAGGTCAAATCTGATGGCCTGAATTTTTTGATGCAAAAATCTTATGACCTGAATTTGAATCTAGCTGATTCTAGATTTTTATTTTTTATTCTTTATTAGAATGACTCTAGGTTTTCATAGGTGATATTTTGACTAAACTTAGCCCATGTTTTGACAGTAGAAAGCGAGTTAGCTAAGTCAATTGAGAACATTCATGAATAGTTGAGGAAAAAGGAAGAAGAGATCTTTTAGTATGATTTGTGTCTTTTTGAGCCCAAATCCATGCAATTATTTTACTTGGGTTGCCGTTGGAGTTACTGATTTTGACGATCATATATGATGAAAGTGGATCCAGGAAAGAATTAGTGATCAATTATTCTACCACTGGACACTTCGCAATCAACGAGCTTTTAGGTTACAATGATTTTATGCTTGTAATGTCAATCATTTTTTGTGATTACTAATTGATCAGCTATTCATTGGTATTAGTTCATAATCACAAATCTGATTTTGGTTCCATCAGTTAGGGCATGTAGAAGCTAGACAAGCTTAAGAATAAAATATTGACCATTTTTTCCTTTCTTTCAGGAAAGGAAGTCTAATACCACAATTGCACAAGTATGGACCACCTAGTATTTTCATTTGTTACTCAATCTCAGCATCATGATTAAGAAGGTTTGTCATCGAACACTATATATTTGAATCTAATTCCAGATGAACGGTAAAGGTTGCTGCATGTGCATGCTACCGTGCAAAGCACCAAGACTTGCATTTTGTTCATTTTAGAGGAAAAAAGATCATATATGACCAATATACTTAACGGCGACGAGATATGCCTAACGGAGACATTACCATGGTGGAATGACTCCGTGCATACAAAAACTAGGCACAAATTATGCAACGTTGGCTGGTAGCACTATCATTTTGACCGGGGAGGCCATCTCTAATGAGCCGGTGAGAATTATACAATCCTAGTAGATGTTTATAGAGCTTTGCCCGGGGCCGTTTTGTCTGCAAGCAACGGAGTCATCAATGGGACAAGACTTGGGACACCCCTTCTCTATTGACGGATCGGATCAACTAGCTAGCGCGGATTTGTTCTGTTGATAACCCAAAACTTGAGTGGGTACCGGTGGGAGACGGTTGCCCGCCCATCAACCTCGAGTGGGCACACCACTGCCCCATGTTGATATCCTCCACCTATTGAAAGAAATTATTTGTTATATTGAATGCACTATATGACTATGTACACCATCAATCATAGTCATTTTTTTATGTAGCTCATTAGTCAAGCATGCATCTTGATGCATCACTATATGTCAGTGGAAGATGGTGGCCGACCCACCAATCTTGAGTGGACACACCACTACTCAATGTTCATATCCTCCATCTATTGAGAGAAATTATTTGCTATATTAAATGCACTATGTGACCATGCACACTACAAAACACAGCCGCTTTTTCATATAACTCCATTCATCAAGCATGTATCTTTGTGCATCACTATATAAATGAGTGATTGTGATTGATGGCATGTTTAACCATCTGGTGCATATAATATAAAAATAATTTTTCCTCTGTTTGATGGTTTGAAATAAGATTTTAGTCTCCGAAAAATTGTATTCATATAGTTATTATAATAAAAGATAGCCCTCCAATAATTAATTTGCATACCAATACCAAAGACTTGTTATAAGTTGGGAGATGGGGCAAGAGTTACCGTCACATGATGCCACCAAATAGATGAGTTGATAATTAATACGTAAAAGTAAGACATACGATGATATGAATGGAGCATGGATCTTGCATACGATATCATAAAGTACGATGCAAATGTAGATGCCATCCATTAGAAAATGGGTGACTATATATGAATGTGGGCCATGCAATATATGTTTACATGTATTATTTGATAGCCATCCATTCTATGATGGATGGTATTCACAGGTACGCTCTATCCCATAATATCATCCATATACTGTAGGAGATCCGTGCTCAATATGAATGAGCTAAAAGAATCAGGTGACTTGAGTCAATTAAAAGAATTATAGACCACAAACATGCCACTATTGTGCATCTCAGGTTTGGATTGTATTTCTTTTATGAAAAAATGATTGATCTTTTTTTCGACATTAAGAATTGGATCATATCGTGCACAGATCTCAAAGTATTTCAAATTTTCTATTTCACCTATCTACATACGTCTTGTAGCACCTATTGTGCAACCCAATACACTTCCGCCTCAAAGATGCAACCCGGACCCATGCATGTCTGCACATGTGAAGAGGGATTCGCATGTGATTAGCCAGCAGATGCTAGTAGCTTCTCCATCATATATTCCTTCCAAAAAAAAAAAAGAATTATACATACCATTGACATGAATCAAGCTTGGCTTGGCTGGAATGGATCCTTTTGATGACGATCGATTGGGATGATGTTTATTAATTATTTAGATGAAGAGGAACTAAGCTGATTATAAAAGTTTTGTTCTGTCCCTTGCTATGTCTATAGTTCTTATAAAGTTGCTTTTACATACAAACAAGCAAATGAATTCGCTAATTTTATCTGGAGCCATAAAATTTTTTTATTTTTAATTACTCTTAATATGTGATTAGGGATGACAGCCGGATAAAATTTTTTGGATATCTAATCCATCCTATATCCATTTAGGATTGAAGATGAATAGATTTGAAATTAAAATTAAATTATTTGGATTTGATACAGATTATAGGTTTATCTCTCAAGTATCATCATCCAAATATGATTATATATGAAAAAGTTTAAACTCTAAACCTTTAGATTGACCACCATCTTAACTAAAGTATAATTTGGATCCATTAAATTTTCTTTCAAAGATGGGCAGGGGAGTCCCTCTTTCTTCATTGCTCCCGGGGAGAGAGAATGGATGCAGCATAAGTTTTAATTTAGTAAAAATTTATAAATTTTTTATTTATGTGATTATGTCGACCTAAAAAATAGCAATCGGATCGAGTCAGTCAGGTAGGATATAAATTGAATTGATGGATAAAAACTTATAATTAAATTCAATTTATTTATTAAATAAATTAAATATTTAAAATTTGATTTATTTTATATAAATAAATAATTTAATTTAATTTATAATAAATTGGAAAAGTGTAAGCAGATTAAATGATTAAGCATTAGCTGCGCCGATATCTCGAACCAAGAACCCCATGTGCGTTAGACAATGAAAAATATTCTTTCGTTTTAAAATAGTCTCTCCAGCTATTTTCTTCCTTTTCCCTTATTCTTTCTCAGGAAAAAGTGCTGGGCTTTAGAAATTAGCTTAATTAAATAACTCGGCTTTTATTCCAACTTCCAACCACGCTCCTCCGATCCGAATACGGAAGAAGTGAAGCGGCGGGGAGCCGAAGTAACGCCCAGGTGAATCTCTGGTCGCGGCCGCGCTGTCTCTCCTCTCTACTTCTCTAAAGGTACGCTTCGCCTCGGATCTAATCCCTTTTCGTCGCTTCTGCCTTCTTTCCGCTATCGTGGAATCGATCGAGAGACCTAGGGCTTTCGTTTCTTATACGGTACGACGACTAGCTCTTAGCTTCCCGCAATTGAACGATTCGCATCAATGCTTCCTAGTCTTCGCCTTCTTTTGATTTGAAATAGATGAAGAGATTTGATTGATCCCGTAATATGGAGGACATTTTGACAATAGGGTTCGTGGATTACGATTATAGTTGAAGAAAGTTGAGTTTTTGACGTAAAACAAGCGTGATGGCTAGTATCTCTTGATGATTAGATATATAAGGATAATATGAAATTCTTGTTCCTATGTCCAAAATTTCAACTTTTTTAGAGATCCAACTAATATAGTGATAATGGGGCAGATTTAGTTTGAATAAAAGCTGATTGGATCTCCTTTCTGTTGAAAATACAGATCCTAGTAACCATATTCAAATTGCTATCAGGTTTGAGGATAGGATTACATTGAAACATGCTTTCTTGAGTGCAACCGGACAATAGTGAAGTTGGCGCTCTATATCTGATCCTTAATTTGTGTTACTAGCAAGTTCCAGCTGAGATGCCTATGAGTTTTCTAGTTCTGTAGCTCTATGGGACAGAATATACTTCGACCGAAGCTATGTTTGAGATTTTTTCACATTTCGCTGGGAGGTTGTGTGATCATAAATTTAATACCTCTCAATCTTCCATAATTTGATTCTACATATTGGTTTACTCAATAAATAATGATGCATATAAAATTGAGTTCAAGGAAAAGCTTATGAGATGTCAAAAACTGGAAGTAAAGCAGAAGCGCATCATAAGGCAATGTTCGATCAACAATTACAGTCTTGGGCAAGTTGGTAAACAGGATCGACCCTAAGGTCAATGGAGGCAACCTAGAAGGTCATGAAATTTAATGTTTTTTTTTTTACAAAAGTGAAGCTCAAAGTTTGTTGGTTTGATATTGTAAAGAAAAAGAATTGGCAATGCTGAAAATGATTCTGGCGTCTAGGCAACAGGATATTGAGTATATAGAATTGGAGATGCTTGCCCCAATTCTTCTCATCAAATTTGAAATGGAATTTTTAAGCTCTTTCTCCTAGGGTTATACTCTGCAAGTTTGGGATTGGGATGACATTTTTTTGCTTAAGATGTCTTGCTAGCCACCCTCTTTACATAGTTTTTGCATTGTCCAAGGGTGCAATCCATGAGCCTGGCATCTCTGGGAGCATCTTTTTAAGGATGACTTGGTGTTCTAATTCTAGATGGTTTTCGCTTCTCCCCTTAAGGTGTGGCTGTTTGGCTTTTGGAAATCAAAGGACGGTGCAATGTTGCATATTGAGGAGGAATTTGATAGAACATGATAGGAAACTGAGTTAAGTGAAGCATTCAATGGAAGTTAAATCGTTTAGCATTGAGGACATCCAAGACTTTGGAAATAAAACAGATAAAATTAGTTAACTATGAAACCTGTGTAGACTTAAGTTGCTGTCAGGGGGCATTATTAGCTATTTCTTAACTAAATTTAATGAAGTTTAAGCATTTGAAGGCTTTGAAACGATTGGGTTGTTCTCACTTGCTAGAAATTTCAGGTTATTGGTGTGACGTTCAAACTTTCTTTCCTTTTCTTTACTAGGATTGAGAAGACTGTGGACACCATTATTTTCTAGATCGTTACCTCCCTTTCCCACCCAAAAGGTGGACTTGCATTTGTGTTCTGTGATGTTGATTTTAGCCGACTAGAATAATCAGAAGATACCCTTATGTACTTCTGATTGACAAGCAGGGCAGTGGGAATAAACTGGATCTTTCGCCTGTAGTTTATGTGCCTTGACAATGGCTAAAGAAGTTGGTAAAAGGGCTAGGGAATGCCAGCTTTCTGGTGGTTGGCTGTTCTCATGGCAAGAGTTCAAGGTGGTGGGACGGGTGTTGCATTTCTGGTGTCTTCTTTATGTAGGCTTGGTTTGTGCTTTGTGCTTCTGCTGCTATGGTTACTGCTTTTGTGTCCTGTGGCAACTTTTGTCATCCTCAGGTTTCTTCTCACAAGTTCGATTTAATTTTACTTCCCCTTTTTTGATGGTGTTGGGTTATCTACATTTTATCTCGGAAATGTTAGGGTGCTCTCATTACATTGGACATATATTCTCTCCTTTCAGATTATTGGTAGGTTAGATCTTAGACTTTTTTTAATAGGACATGTTGTTTATCTTCTCCGATTATGTTGAAGGTGGTACTAAAATGCTAAGAAGTAAAATTGTATGAGTACATATTTGATATCTGAAAGCTCCTCTGCATGTCAATGTGCTATGTTTGTATTTCTATTTCTCTGAAAGAAGCCCTTTCTTCAAGCTTTGAGAAGACTAATATTATCTAATCAAGCCAGCCATCTGGTGAGATGATATATTCAAGTTTCTCTTTTTTTTTTTTGCTGTGTTTTGCTTCCAAAGTTGTTTTGCAATCTAAATACACTCAAGCTCGGACAAATGTTCAGCAAGAGTTGAATTATTGTGATTGGCACCTTTTATTTAATTCAGACAACCTATACCTTATTGACGTAGTAGAAACATATTGTGCAGGAATGGGATTGTGGACATTGCTTGAGGGTTTTCTACTTCTTGCAAATGCTTTAGCCATATTGAATGAGGATCGATTTCTTGCTCCTAGGAGATGGAGTTTCTCTGAAGTTTCAGGAAACGGCAGGTCAAAATCATTGAAGGGGCAGCTCATAGGGCTTATCTATGCCACCCAATACCTCAGAGTGCCACTGATAGTTCTCAATGCTATCATCATAGTAGTGAAGTTGGTTTCAGGCTAACTTTTAAGCGGTATGCTGCCATTTTTTTCAACATCTAATTCGTAGTGTTGGGCCTATGCATGGGGTAAATGAATCAACATGTTTCATGGTATATATTTAGACCCTTCTCCATATCACTACTTTTCTTATTATTCCTTTTTTTTATAATTTAAATTGGCATATGGTGCGGCTCTGGAGGACCATTTTATAGCTAAGTAGATAACGATTGCACATTTTCTTTCTTAAGAAAACAAAGGTGGTTCTTGTAATGGAGAAAGTTCTTGCAACTAAAACAAATTTTGGTTTGCAGGTTGTGAATGGGACTAAAAAAGGGGAAATCTTGGAAGTAACAGATGCGAGTGAAGAAGGGAAGAAACAAAGGATTTTTTGTCTCAGGTTTACTTGGGTTTAACTTCTACTAATGTATGTTTTCAATTTGCATGGCTTATCATTGTGCTGATCTTGAGAATGAACCAACATGTTTGGAGTTTGTCTACGGTACTTCTACAGCATATTTCAGATTATTAGATTTGGATGAATGAGATTTTGCTCCTCTCTCTGTCTCTTTAAAGTTTGCTATTGGTGTTCGCAACGAGATGACTACAAGGTTCCTTAACCATGTGCCCTTTGTCCCTTTGTGAGCCCAACGTCTGTGCTATTTTTGGTCCATGTGCATTTAGATGAAGAAAACATATCACTACACAGACTTAAGCTCTCATGCAGTTCCAATGTCTCGGGAAAATGGCGGTATTTATATCATTTAATCTCTATTTCATCATCTTCACTCTCGCCATTGCCATTGCTTCCTCTAGCCTTGTGTTGGATATGTTTCAGAATGATACGTGGGAACTCCGGTGACAGAGGACTGAAGACCAATTCCACCATCTGAGTAGGTACATTGGCTTCATGACTATGGCCTTGGATTAGCTGTGGATATGGGGGAGTTTATTGTAAGCTACTATATATGTTTGAGTTGCTGATGTCAGGCGAGTTGGGTACTTCCATGGAGTCAGAATTGTATCGGCCGTAGGAGTAAGAATTCTGAAAGGTGGGTCTCTTGTTTACTTCATCTTGAAATGTAACCGTTGGATCGAGTGGATAACATGCTAACCGTTTGATCACATTTGCAGCAGTCTGCAGCAATTTGCGGAAATAATAATAACCTATATAAAGTCGGCTGGTCATGCCGAGTTTAATAGAGTCCGCAATTGCCGAACTAATCTGCGCAAGATGAGAGACCTACTTCTAAATACTTCTTTAGAAGTCCTTGGTGGATTTGTTTGCCTAAAAAAAGAAGGATGGGCGCTTAATGGAAATCTAGGGTTTCGTTCACCAATTTCTTCTTCCTTGTTTGACACATTGTTATGATCCTAAGAAATTATCATCTACGCTTATCATTCACTCAAATTGACTCTCATCATGCATGCATTAGAAATGGTAAAACATTAACTAAAGCAACTTTTTCAGAAATAAACTAAACAATATGTTTTCTTCCATTTAAACTTGTATGGTGTAATGTATTGAGCATTAAGGATTCTTTCTTTCTTTGAAAGATATATAGGATTAGAGTTTTACCTAAGTACGTATGATATATTTTGATTTTTCCAGTCTTGGATAAGTAATCATGGAGGAGCCCTGTGGGAACTTAACCATTGGCATGACAATATAGGAGGTAAAAAGAAAGGAACAAATGGAAATGCATATCACACACATTTCTCCATAAAGTGAAATATAGAAAAAGCATAAACTCACGAGAGAACTGCTTTGTTCCAAGCTCCTTGATCAAACTCAAGATGTCCTTTATATTCCTACGGAAGAAGATGGGTTTAGGCTCTCCAATGCTCTGTTTCACGAACTTTCTCCTGATCTTCCCTGGCCCTTGTCCCTAACCACAGGGTATAACAAACATAGAAGCATAAGCTACATAAGACCACAATAAACAAGGTGACATTCTTCTTCTAAAATGAGCATCAAAGTTCTAAGAGCTTCACTATAAGACCATATTTAAGTAGCATAGACTTAGAGTGCGTTTGGTTAGCCATTAAAAAAATATTTTTTATTTTTGATTTTAAAAATAAAATTAAAAATAATATTTGGTAACATCATGAAAACAAAAGCAAAAATCAAAATAATCAAAATAATTACTTTGTATGCAAAGCAAAATTTTT
>KE505463.1:32243-58413 GCA_000441515.1 Elaeis oleifera
ATATATATATATTTACTTTACTCAATAGCAAAATCAAAAAAATAAAAAAAAGTTTTAAAATCAAAAATCAAAAAGTGTAATCAAACGCACCCTTAATTTGAAAGTAGAGTATATTATTCTTGTAAACTTTCAATGGCTCGCAGTGTATAGGGGCTTATTTCATGTGGACGCTTTTTCTTCCGAGTGCTTTAGGCCGGTTCGATATAAACAAAGTCTCAGGGGCATGCAGGAATATAATAACACTGTTGAGTCATAGATAAGCTCCCTTTTGATAGAAGAACTACTCCTTTTTTTTTGTATATTTTTTTCGAGTGACATGGGTAATGGTTTTGATAATTACCTCCATCACTCTGCTTTTTCCTCTCATTATATGATTTTGTTGCATGGTACCTACAATTTTAACCTAGTTTTAGGGCACATGTATTGGGTGGATATGGCATAAATGTTTGATCTGGAGGTGTGCCTCAACAAGCAATAAATTGCAAGTCTTATGCACCCCATATACTTTAGCGTACTCAAAAACAAAGCTGAATCTGTGAACCATGCTGCATATTGTGACATGATGCATTTGAATACTGTAAATTAAATCAGAATATGAAAAAGAACTATGATTGCCATTTTGAGATGTAATTATAAGTATGAATGGTAATGAAATGATTTAATGTACACTGCATCTGATAAGCCAATATTCTCTGCTCCATATTGGCCTTGATTTATACATTCTCCATGAGGAGACTTACTCCAAATTCAGGTTCTACAATCAATCTTAACGCCGGTGAATGCCGATAACTCGGTGATAAGGTAAAAGCAAACTTTGAAAGAACAAGAGAGAGTATTATCTTCAACTCAACCATGGCGAAATTTTGACCTAGACATGTCCGAGTCCCAGCACCGAATGGCACATACATGTGTGGATGCTGGCACGCACCATGAACTCCACGTGCAAACCTCTCAGGATTGAACTCATGCACATCTGGACCCCAAATGTTGAGATCATGGTGCAAAATTGATACCGGAACATAGACATTGACACCTTTGGGGATATGAAAGCCTCCAAACTTCATCTCCTGTAGGGTCTCCCTTGTCACATATGCTCCAGGAGGATAGAGTCGCAATGTCTCCTGAATCACCGTGGTTAACTGCGAGTAAAATAGATAAGTTACGTCACAGAAAAGGGCATGGCAATCAAGGCATTCAAGGATTGTTATCAAGTCAGGTCATAGTTATTATGACATATAGATCAAATTAACTGGAGAAATAGCAGCCAAGCTTGTATCTGATAAGAAACTATCATTCTCATGCCATGCTTTCATTAATAATGTTCAAGCTTATATTAATAACCAAGTCTGATACAAAGGCTGTCTGACTAATGATTGAAGAGATTGACAGCAGGTCTGATTTGCACACTAAGCCAATTCTGCTCAATAATACCTCTTAGCCGATATGCCATGCCAAGTTCAAATTAACCCCACTAAAGGTGTACCCAGGTCTATCGAATTCGGTATTCAAGTGGAATAAGAGGACATAACCCGGTTCTTTTGCAGTGCGCTCTTTTTCTATTGGTGGAATAGGCATCATCATAAAGATGACAGCACCACTTTTGCACACCTAACCCAATTAATCTGGATTAAAGCTACTCACTGCACAAGGTAGAATAACTTATTCCAAGTTAAAGCAGGTTAACCCATCTGTTCCAACCAACATGGGCTTGTCATAGCAGTAACAAACAAGCTCTTGTCTGTTGAAGCAGCATAAGCTGAAGTTCAGAAGAAGAAGCAACACTTACTATCTTCATCTTCTGAAGTGATCGGGCATCCGGTGGGTGACCGTCGCAGACCTCCACCACCTCGGCTCTTGCCCTGGCTTGCCACTCCGGGTGCAGACCGAGCAGCATGAGGCACCAAGTGGCTGTGACTGCAGTCGTCTCGTGCCCTGCAAAGTATATGGTCTTGCAGTTGTCCACCACAAAGCTATCAGTGGTGTTGGGACCTATGTGACCATTGCTCGCGCTGCGAAGGATGGCCTGCAGTAGATTCTTATCCCCTCCTTTCCCCTCTTCCACTACCTGCAGTATCAGCGAGCGGATTTCTTTGTTCAGCCTCCACAGTTCACGGTTTCTCCTTGTGGGAATGTATCTAACATAGCATCAGTTCAATGCCTGTTAGTTGCTTTGAACTTTGAAATCCATAAAGCAAAAAAGGACTGTAATAATAAACTTGAGCTCTTATTTTTATTTTTGCCTACTGAATCTTGGTATATTTTGTGCAGTAATTAATGAGTTCTCTATAGTGTTATCTAAGGTACAACTGGGGCTTAAGATGGCCCAGGCTAGTTGATTTATGTACACTTTACTGTAATTATCAAAAATATCTTACATAAAGAGTAGATCGACTTCCTAGTGGAGTAACAGTGTGAGCAAAATAGAAGCAAAGAAACTTGAGAATCACCACAAAAAGCAAAAGAAGAAATTTGAGAAGATAAACTATAAGAGAAGGTTATCTACAATCATAAACATATAGTTTGTGAACTTCCTGATAGAGTAACACTGAGCAAAACAGAAGCAAAGAAACTTGAGAATGTCACCACAAAAAAAAAAAAAAAGAACAAAAGAAAGTTAACTTGAGAAGATAAATTAGGAGGAGGTTATGAAGACACGTAGTAATTATGTTTGGCATTTAGCCCTACGATGCAGGATTGTACGATAATTAGCATGTAATCTAGGTGATTGCATTCGAACATTGCAAAAACGAGTATGTGAGATTGAAAACCCATGTGTGGAACTTCCTGCCATTATACATACTACTGTTCTCTTCTCTTCCTTCTCTTTATTTCTTTTCAAGAAAGTTTGTGTTCCCAGTCATCCTTGTGTGATCACCAGTCTCACTACAATGATGCAAGGGTTTTTTCTCTGTCTCAAGTTTTCTACAACTAATTAACAATCATAAAATATATCAAAGCTTTGGTCAAAAGTAAAATATTAAAGTAACTAGAGCAGCACACCTTACGCCAGTAATTTCAACAAACATATTAGGTTTGGATATGGCCTTCTGCAATGCTCTAAGCTTCAAAAATATCTCTTTTCCCTTGATATAGCTGCTCCCAAAACATGCTCTAGAAATTACATCAGCAGAGTAGCTTCTCAAATCCTCATCAACCTTTATGTCTGCAAGTCCTTTTCCCTGCTCAATTTTGCTCTCCCATGATTTCAACAATGGAAAGGTACAGTCTACCATCAAATCCACCATACCCTACATAATAATTTAAGTTCTTCTTTAGAAATTAACTTACATAGCTTTCTAGAAAAGCTGGTTATAAATATTTTTCCAAGCTAGCATGGAAAGAAGGTCGAGGAATTCCAACCGTATATGAAGAGGTCTAACTGTAATAAATTCATTGATGGTAGAATGAAAGTAAAACCAAAGGCAACCCCTTACAACAGTCAGTGAGGAGAGTGTCAAGTATTCTAAGTAAAGATGAAATAATCCACAGCATTTAGTTGAAGAAACGGTTTGATTTTTGAGAGAAACTTACCTTGACTTTTTCCAAGAAGAACTCAGGAGCTATAATCCTTCTTGGTAGGCCCAAGCCTCTCCATTTGATTTGAGAATTCCTTGACCAACAAAGGCTCATGGGTCTTCTTTAGGTACGTAGCCTTCCCCAGATCTGGAGAGACACAGAGTGTGATATCCTTCACCAAATCTGGGTGGCTAACATGCAATGCGACCACATTTCCCATTGAATATGAAAATATAGGGCCTGAAAAGAACATCATTATGTGCAATGATTCATCTCAACTACATAAAATTTGATTGTGAGCTTTCTTTGTACTAATATAACATTTGTCCCAATTAATTGAAATTTGTTCGTCGATCATCATCGACCAAGCTAAAATTTTCACTTTTTCTCAATTTAGTATATTTTTTATAATCGACTGTCCAATACAAAATCAACACTCAATTTTTTTCACTTACAATTTGAATCCACATCGATCACATTTAATTCATCAAAATCATTATCCAAAATTATTAGCCTCAGCAGGTTGATATTTCAAATTATAACAGAATGCCCTTAAAAGTAACTAATCTATCATCAAGATGGCCCAAAATATTATATTAAAATAACTAAAAGATCAAAGATGGAAATTTGAGAGACATAACACTTGTAGTAACGAATCCAGTTCGAGATAAAGGAAACACAACTCATCTAAGAATTCAACTTGTGATCTCTAGTTGCTAAGAAAAGTGGTACACAGTATAAGTAACAATTCATAACTTTACATAATTTTTTTGATATAGTTTTATGAGAGAAAAAAAAAAATTTCTTGTTGAGAGGTCAAATTTTTAGTCAAACCAAGTCTCATGCTAGGCTAGCAGACTAGTCCAATCATGAAGCAACAGATAGAAACGCACATATATCGTGCTCTTTTTCTTTTATCTGTCTTTGTGCGTGTTGTTTGGTGATTGGTCCAACCAACAATTCTTTATTCGAGTGTTGATACTAAGGATGCAGAATCCAGGAACTCCACTCAAGGAATCACCTTGTTCACCTTTAACATTCCAACCAAAGGTTAAGAACTATTTCAACCCACCCAAAGTTGCTGAAAAAGTGTCATTTTTAGACTTTATCGTACTGTTTATATCTTTCACTTCTAGCTTGCCGTAGAAGAGGTCTCATAAAGACACAACATGGAGCAGGTGCGCGTCTTTTTTCCACCTCGAAAGAATAACCCTCTCTCTCCTGGAGTATGACCCTTCCAACTAACTGTAAGGCTTACGAACACTTTCGGTCCGATTTCATGGAACTTGAGAAGACCGTATCTATGCGGTAATTGGGAAAGTAAAAGGAAGAGGAAACAGTGAAAAAAATTTTGACCGGTGATGCTCACTACTTTCTGTCTTCCATATTCCTAAAGCAAGCATCATGTGCCGAGTGGACCACCAAGCTGGGTTAAGACATTCTTTCCACATTTGGAAAGTGGTGAGGATTATTCACTAGCTTACGCTTTATAATCATAGTATTGTGCCACAAAGTTTTGATTAAAAAAAATTATCATTACTTAGACATATTTATTTATGCATTTGGTTGCAGAATTAGTTAATCTACAATAGATGAGTTAACTTGATCGCAAACTTTTTATTTGAAAAAGTTTCTGTTATTCTATATTTCCTTGAAAAAGATGTTCAACTTACGGAAACTATTTGTGATATTTTAAGAAAGATAGAATTATTTCAAGAAAGAAACCTTAACCAAGTCCAAGGAAGAAAATCAAATCGATTATGGGAAGAAAAATACTAAACTCTTTGCTTTTTAGTCAAGCACTCCTTCAAGAGAGAACCGAGGAAAGAAGTTACTCTATCATGAATATAAGTGATGTTCCTTGCTCAAATAGAAATTGTTCACTGGCTAACACTTCATAATCATAGCGTTGTACCCCAAAATTCTCAATTCAAGAAAATTTATCGTCAGTTAGATATATTTATACATGTATTTGATTGTAGAATAAGTCAATCTATAATTGATGAATTAACTTGATTGTAACCCCTTTTTTTTTCTGGAATAAATTACTCTATGATGAATGTAAGTGGTGTTCCTTGCTCAAAGAGGGACTATTCACTAGCTAACACTTCATAATCACAGTATTGTACCCCGACATTTTCAATTCAGAGAAATTTTATCATTACTTGGACATATTTATATATGTATTTGGTTCTAGAATAAGTCAATCTATAATGGATGAGTTAACTTCAATATAACTTTTTTCATTCCAGAATAAATTACTCTATCATGAATGTAAGTGGTGTTCCTTGCTCAAAGAGGGATTAGGTTATGCCGTGCATGCTACATATCTATTACTTGGAAATATTCCACTTTGAACTTCTGCTGTCCTCTAGCATAAGGACAAATGCAGGATGTCAATTTTTTGAGACAGGGACATTAACCATACTCTTTGCCCAACAAACATATGATGGGAAGTCATTTTCTCTAATTCAGGCCTTGTTGCACAAATTTTATTAGGAATCCACACCTATCAGCAGTTTATAATATTCATCCATCACCATGATCATCATTGAGAACACCAATCAGTAAACATGAATGAGAAGATGGTATCTTGACTAGTAAAATAACAGAAAAAAGGGAAAAAAAAAAAAAACTGAGGTTATGGAAGAAAGATGATATCAGAAGCCCAAATAGGACCTAGAAACTATGTAGTTAAATATCAAATCTTATAAGTAATTTCTTATTGGTTCTTATGTTATCAAATCCTGTCAACCATATCAGAAACTGTTTAGTTCCATAGATCTTACAGAATAGAGGAAGAAAAAAATTGAAAGAAAAAAAAAACTAAAAAAATGAATCCAGAGATTCTTAACCACTGGCCAGAGATTTGCAGAAAAATAATTGGAAGTTAAAGAGGCAGCAGCAGCTAAGGAAGAGCTTCATACCATACTCCTTTCTCCATTGCTCAAATATGGGAACACTTTGGACGTGTAGTCATGCTTCATGCCTGCTCCTCCTCCTCCTCTTCCTCCTTCTCTGCGGGCTTTCTCTGTCATCACCACCCTCTTCATCTGCGGTAGGTTCCCATAAGGGAACGACGGCCGAGGCCCTGCGATCCCTTGCCTCCTCAGCTTGTTGCGAATGCTCTCAGGCCTTAACCAAGTGATATAGTAGAAGTACAAGCTCAAGCTACAAACTCCTATCAAGCACAAAGAAAGCAAAAGCCCCAAGGAAGTCTCCATTCTCTCACTAGTCACTCCCTCCCTTTCCTCCTCAAGTGTGGCTTCTGTTGCTTGCTTGAAATCAGCCACTAGTCACACAGGTGATAATGAAGTATATAGCTGGGGATGAATATTATACAACTTGTGAAGTTATCTCAGAAAAGGAAATTATATAACTAGTGATTCATAAACCTCATTTGAGAATTAAAAAAATAATAAGTCTTGGCATCATCATAGGGACAAGGGTCACAACAGCCAACCCCACTCGTTCCCACTTGCATTGGCCTGAAATAGTCTTCCTTTTCCAACTTATAAATCAGCGTTGCAGAGGACCACAGTCACCACCCTTGTTGTACAAGAGGTCACATGTTCCTTAATTGTTTGGTAGCATGTTTTATTAGTTCCATCTATGGTCTATAGTATCAGATAGTTTTATTATATTATCTTTAATGCTGGTGATTTTGTCTGATGGAACCCCGAATCAACTGGTGCATTGGATGGGCTAAAATGGATCGAGTGAGGGGTGGTATTCGTAGCCGGCTAGGTGGAGGAGAAACAAATCCCTGGGTGGCTGGTCCTCCTGTCAAAATCCCCTTGACATCATTCTTGGGCATTCAGTTACGACATATCTTGGCTAGCTGGCACACAAGATGGACAAAGTTTCGGAAGCAGACCTACAATAACAGCTATTATGATAGCTTTAACTAGCACATGACCTACACGATGTGTGGGATATATTTTACTGTTTATAAAATATAATATGGTAATGTAACAGATTTTAAATAAATAGAATATTTAATAGCTAAATTTTACCATACATTGAACGATAAACTTAAATAAAATAAAATTTTGTTATTAATATCAACACTACTCGTGCCGACATCCATGTTGTGAATAAAAAACTCTCCATAAGCTAAACTTTCATGCAAAAATTTTTGTTATTAATATCAGCACCATTAATATTGGTTTTATCTTATGCATAGAACTCTATTTATTTTTTTAATTATTTTTAAAATTCAACATAATAATGTAACAAATTAATAATTTAAATTTTGATACATATTAAGCAAAAAATATTGATGATAGCTAAATAGAAACTTCCATCATTAATACTAGTGTTGAAAGAACTCTGTATAAGTTGAGTCTCTCTGTAAAAATCCCCTCATTAATACTAGCATTATTAATACCAATCTTGCATAAAGCAATAAATTTTAATGGCAGCCAAGCAAAAATTCTCATAATTAATACCAATATTTATATAATAAATGGAGAATTTTGCACAAGAGCCACCATGCATAAACTTCTATTATTAATACTAGTATCATTGATACTGGCCCGTGCAATGTATGAGGTATAATTTTTTTATTCTCTTTTCTTAACTATTTTGAAATATGACATAACAATCTAACAAATTATATTCAATAAAAAAAATGTTGCATATTAGGCAATGAACTTAATGGCTGAGTACAACAATACCAGCATTATTAATATTGGTATCCACATAGCCAATAAAAGAACCCTTCACAAAAGAAACCTCTATTTTAGATATATATAATAGATTTGGATAAGAGTTCGATCTTGATACATAGATCCTGAGGCGGAATTGAGGACGATCTGGGCAAGTATCAACTATGCCTATTAAGTGTCTGTGGCTAACTTCATTTTTGTGGAGGGTAGCTCTGCTACAGTAAATAGTTGATCCTCAATCGGAGTTCGAAAGTTGAATGTCATCTTATTTGCTATAGGGCATCTGAAGCCTTGCAATGAAGGATATATTCTTTTTTCGCAAGATATGTTTACCGTAAGACAAACAGAGCCACAGAATGGCTTCATAGCTTAGTATTCTGGGAAAATATTAACATGGCATCTACTTTGAAAAATCTTCGAGATATTTTATTTTTTATTTTTTGTATATATTTATTCTAGAACGATATGAATGACCCGCTATAGCAAAAAGAAAATCCCTCTTTAGGCTTCCAAGTTATAAAAATATAATAAGATTTTGCGATCGCTATTAGTAATGCTATTATGCTATTGCTTGAGCTTCTATTTTATAATAAGGATGATGGTCATTATGTTACTCAATAAATTAAATCAATATCTTTATTTCTTTTCTTAGTACATTTATTTCAATATTTCATTGATTTCATTTTAACCAGTTTATTCTAGAAAAGAAGTATATTTATTTCAAAAATAAACAGGTATGGTTAAAACAAGCAGAATTACTTTTTTTTTTTCTACTTCTTTTCAAAAGGGAGGTCTTAGCAATCCCCCACCTCACGTGCAGCCCGAACTATGCACGTGGAACCTTTTTTTCATAATCCTTGGCAACATCGACATGCCGGGACCGCCATGTTCCAAGGTGAACAGCGATGCGTGTAAACTTTTATTTTATCGTTTTTTTTTCCCTTGGGCCCCAAATACCAATGGCAAGTCACTCTAGCCTCAGCGATCCCCATCATGGTGACATCAGTTTCTGGTGTAGAGTTATGGGCAACTTGGTATGAGTTGAAGCCCATCATGATGCGTTTTGGGGACGACAGAATCATCTTGGAAGATGACTCAGAAGACTGCAGTACGTATCCTACATAAATGGCCATAATTTTTCTAAGCATCCGGCACTTGAAAATATTAAGACTCTTGGTACCACAATATGAAGATCCATTGTCAAGTTCTACTTCGATTAAATTTTTATTTTTAATTAATTATTAATTTTAATAATTTTAATATTTATTATGTATCTTATTTCAGATAAAATTTATTTTTTAAATTATTTTATTTAATTTAAAATTTATGTTTTAGTAGATTTTTAGTTTTGAAGTTAAACATCCTAATCCTGCGATGCTTTATTTAAAAAGATCTTTGGCATCTTCCCTGTGTGTGAAAAAATATAAAAGAAATATGAAAAAAAAAGAGAAGATTATTTTTGCATGCGGAGACTCTTTCATACATCTTCTTTGTGAGTTTTGGTCTTTATTTTTTTTGAATAAATTTATTTTTTATCCTAAATTTTTTTACAATTTTTTTTTCACGATTCTCTACAAATATTTTTTGATATTTAATATTTATTTTAAATCTTGGACCGTCCGATCAATCTACTCCATATAACGTGCCATTTTATATGATATCTGGGCTAAAATCCTTAGATAGTAGCTCTTATATTTGTAACTCTATATGATATCAAAGCTATAGACTTAGAGAGTGATCGGGCAGTTTGCGGCTTTGATCAAATTTATTCACAGAGCAATTTTTTGGAATAGCGACTTGATTGTTGGTTATTTCTCTGTTTGCAGCTCGATATAATTGAAGAATTTTTAATAATTTAATTTACGATGATACAAAATATGAATTTTATTTGATGATTCTAAAGATAAATCATTACAGCTAATGCTACTACCTTCTATTTTAATGGATTCAAGATGCCCAATCTTAGCAACATCAACAAGCCAGCTTTTGTTAATCCTATTTCTCTCTGTAAGTTGAACAATACTTGTTATTTATATTCGAAAGATTTTATCAAATCTTATTTGAATGGCCAAGATTCATATGATATTTTTAAAAAATAAAAATAATACCAGCAAAAGAGATTATGAAAGAAAGTGAAAGTTAAAATCAAGAAAGATAATATAGACTATTTAAATTTGAATTGATAAAAAAAAAACTATCTTCATATTTAAGATGTAAAGGAGCTGAAGAAAATGTAGGATATTCTTGCAGTTGTCTAATCAATTTTTAACAAAACGAGATATCCCAAATAAAAATTATCTGAAGAGTGGATTCCAGTTTCAGATTTCTCAAAAATTTAGAAGAAGAATAAAATTAGTTTAAAGATGAGGATTGGAAATAGAGGGATTTTGATCAGTTATATACTAGATCAAATTTAGAAGACTAAGAGCATGACAAGCTTGATCAAATAGCTACCATATTAACTTTAAAGGAATAATGTTTGAAAGACCGATTGATTCTAGAATTGCTCGGGAAGAATGAAAAGATGCTATAGTTGATCCAGTCATACAAATTTATATCTAGCAATCAAATAATGCATAAGAGTTTTGTATCAAAATTATCCAAGATATGGATATCTCATATGAAGATTTAATCAATCGTAAGGATATATTGCTGACTAATTTTAAAGTAGTTTCAGAGATCAAGCAGCTAGAAAATATGCTTGATAGAGATGATTCTTGTTGTGCCTCAATAGTCAATAAGATTTTTGATATATTAATTAATTTTAAAACTACTCCAAAGTTATTGAGCTATTAGAAAACTCTGTATATGAAGATTTGATTTCATACGTAGAAGTCAACTGCGTGCAAGTACTTGAAGCTCCTCAAGTAGAGGTATATGAATATGGTTAAATTTATTTTAGTTTTGATTGTATATAGATCATAGCCGATGCTTATAATTATTATAACCAACAATTTGATATTCATTGGGATAAGTTAGATGCTTGAAGATATTTCAGCATCATGACCGTAGAGTCGGTATTGAGAAAAAGTGTTGGTGAATGTTGGGGGAGGTAATACATTAGCCATTATAAATTAACGAAAATATTTAAGACCTCGATCCCATCTGGCAAGGTGCATCTCGAGATTTCTTTAGCAGTTGGTCTGGAAGAATTAATGACTAGATGTCCTAGAGGAGTGCCCACAAAAAAGGAAGACGGGTGGCACCATGCATTACTGGAAGGGACAGAACCGATCTCCCATAGGAATTCGGCAACAGAATCGGCCATCATCAACTGCTGGATAGAATCGATCCCCTTTATAGGGGTTTGGTACCACCATGTCCTCTCCGATCTCTATCTGAAATTCAAGCAGAAGAGCACTTCGATCCCCTATTTATTGATCCAAAAGACTTTATCATCTGGTCATGTCACTCTGCTCCTGTTGCACACCACGTCTTATCACCTTCCTTTTCATGGTTAACTGTGCGTCGAGCTAATTTATGACTGATGTCAGAGATATTTAAATACCTCATACGGCTTTATGCGACAGGATATGGTCACAATGATCCTTTGTCTTTTCACCCTTGACCTCAACCCTTCCTTGGAGGGATTTGGGCTAAAATGACGGCACCGATCCCTTAATCCAACTACATATTCTTATGCCTCATCAAACCATACGGTGGTCGATTCCCCCAAAGTAACTTTAGGGCACCGATTATTGAACCAGAAAAAGCATAACTATTCTTTAGGATTCTTGATCAATCCTTACTCTTAATCAGGCCAGGGTCTTTGCTATTACAACTAATCATTTTTAGGAGGTTGGTCTCTATAATATTGACCCTCCGAACAGAACCCTATGAAAAGCCTTTTGATGTCTGTATCCCCACTGCCGATCCCGATCCCGATCTCTACCAACCGGTGAATGAACGAACTCTAGCTAATCGACCGATCCTCCTCTTAGGTTGATGCCCTCCATTTAATAGTAGAGACTCCTGTTGGTCTCCCCAACTTTGGCATCCAAGAAGAGATAAGGCATCGAACAGCAGACAACCACCACATGGACAGACCAAAGGGTTAATAATGATCTTTGTCTAAACATGTCAAGTTAGGATACGTCATCACTATTTCAATCGCCGCCCATGTACCTACTAAGCTCATGTAATGTCGCCTCCTTTGTCGGCTGAACGATGGATGAAAGACAACTTATCAACTGACATAATCCGTACGGCTCATCATCATTGATCCCCTTATAAGTGGAGATAAGAAGGAACCCTAAGATACGCTCCCACGTATGCTCAGTACACCTTGTGCTTTCTTGCAACTCCCTCTCCTTCTCTTCTATTGTGCCAGATTTCTGACTTGACCGTCAGAAGATCCTCGCCAGAGCCAACTCTGGTTGAGATTTATTTTACAAGAACGTCTCTCCAGTGATCCCCGACTTACTCCAACCGTGTCCATACGTAGTCAAAAATATTTTCCAATAGATTAGCACTAGAGAAAGGGTCAAGCCCGCTCTAAAAAGGAGAGGAGAAAGTTATTTAATTATTATGGCACCGCATAATGGGGCGTCCTCCCATTGGTCAAATATTATTGTTTCTCAAGTGATGGATAATTCTCCCAACTAGTAAGCTTCGGTGCCATCACCGAAGAATCCACCGTCGGTCGCTCCTCCTTCTGGAGCGGTTGTCGGTATGGACCAATTCAACCTACTAGTCTAGTAAGTTCGAGATCTAACTACAATAATTCAAGTGATGCAACAAATAATCCTCCATCATCTATCGAGCATCCTTAAATTCTCCCACAAAGATAGACTCACCAGAGCCATCTGAGAGAGCTGGAGCATGATGCACAGTGGTACTCGAGGCTTCACTCGAAGCATGACTCTACTCCAGGTCGTGCCTATTCTTCTCATTCTAGGGCATATACCACTAGAGATAAAGAGATCAAGCACGAGCTTTGAGATGTAAAATAAATGGTTGAGGCTTTGCAAAATCAGGCCCCAGTTAGGGACGATGGTTACAACACCGATCCCCTTTTCAGCACTAAAATTATACGTCGGTCGCTCTCCTACCATTTTAAGGTGCCCCAATTAGAAAGTTATGATGGATTGGCTGACCCTGTGGACCACTTGAAAACTATAGGGTGGTCATGCTTCTTCATAGAGCCATCGATGCCATCTTTTGCAGGACCTTTCTCTCCACTTTGAAGGGTGTAGCTCGACACTGGTATTCCAGTCTGAAATTATAAATAATTTTCTCTTTCGACCAAATAGGTCATCTTTTCGTGGCCCATTTCATCAGCAACAGGAGGCAAAGGAAGGGGTCAGACTCCCTCATCAATATAAAGTAAAAAAAAGGGGAGTCTCTTTGATCTTACCTTAGCCATTTTAACGTGGCTGTTTTGGAGGTGTGTAACTCAGATCAGTCAGTCGCGATGGCTGCCTTGAAGGTGGGCTTTTGAAAAATGATCTTCAATACTCTTTGAAGAAGTCCTACCCCCATGATTTTGTGGAGATGTTAATCAGGATAAAGAAGTACGTCTGGGCTGATGAGGCTTTCGGGGGTGAGCCCACCCCTAAAGTGATTTTTGGAGAATAAAGAAAAAAGAGCTTGAAAAGCTTCGACCACAAGAAAATCAGAAGAAAATCTTCGATCACCCGATCTCCTCCAAGGCACCAACGATCCCGAACCCCCCAGGGGGGCGCTAGCAAAGAAATCCAATAGAGAAGCAGTATCTATCTCCACCTAGAAAGTTTACAAATGATACTCCTCTTACTGTTCCTCGAACGTAGGTCCTTATAGAGATTCAAGGTCAGATTGTGCAACCTCAAAGAATTAGGGGGAATCTGATGCGTCGAAACTCAAATAAGTACTATCTTTACTATCGCGATCATAGCTATGACATCAAAGACTGTATTCAGCTGTGCGATGAGATTAAAAAACTCATACACCAAAGATGATTGGATTGATTCATCAGACACTGCTCTAAGCAGCTTGAGGAGCACCGAAGAGATCTCCCACAACTTGAACAATGGTAACAACCTCTAGAAGACCATCCTCCAGTAGGGATTATTAATGTAATAGCAAGGGGCATCAGCCCTGGATCGAGGAGGAAGCCGAATCATTCAAAGATCAAGGATCGAGGAATCCATCACTTTTACTGAAGAAGACACTCAAGGAGTTTTATATCTACATAATGATGTGGTAGTTATAACTTTAAACATAAAAATTATAATGTATGCCGTGTCCTGATAAATAATAGAAGCTCAGCAGACGTGTTGTTTTATGATGATTTTTTTAAAATGAGGATACCCCATGTGCACCTTGGATGACTAGATGCACCCTTGGTAGGATTTACAAGCGATGCAATACCTATTAAAGGGGTTGTCACATTGCCTATAACCGTCGGCCAAATCTCTCGATAAGCGATGGCCCAAGTGGACTTTCTAGTGGTATGAGCACCTTCTATATATAATGCCATCATTGGGCACTCAGATCTCAATGCTCTTCGAATGATAGTATCCACCTACCATCTTAAATAAAATTCTCAACCTATGAGAGGGTTGGTGGGTCCAGAGGGATCAGATCTTGGCACGCCACTGCTATACCATCTCATTTCGAGATGCCAGACAATCTGAAGCTTATCCCATTGATGGGCTTGACACCCGTAACGAACTGATGGAAGAACGTGGAGAGCCAATCGAAGATCTGGATGCAATCCCACTAAATGATGGAAACTCAGAACACATGACATGAATTGGACCCAAACTAGACCCAAAAGTAAGACAACAATTTATCTCTTTTTGCAAAAAAATACAGACGTTTTACCTGGACCCCTACTAATGTGCCCAGAATCGATCCCACGATCACGATGCATCGACTAAGTGTCAAACCTACTTATCGGCCAGTCAAGCAGAAAAGAAGGAACTTTGCTCCTGAATGACAAAGAGCGATGGCCGAAGAGGTGGAAAAGCTACTAAAAGTCAAGTTTATTTGGAAAGTAACTTACCCGACTAGATTGCTAATGTTGTCTTAATAAAAAAGACGAACAACAAATGACAGATGTGTATAGATTTTGCAGATTTAAACAAAGCATATCCGAAGAATAGCTATCCTCTGTCTTTAATTGACCAGTTGGTAGATACTACTTCGGGGCATGAACTCCTCACCTTCATAAATACCTTCTCAGGATACAATCAAATCCAGATGGTATTTGAAGATGAGAAAAAATCATCTTTATTATTGATCGAGATCTCTTTTGTTACAGGATTATGCCTTTCAGCCTAAAGAACGCAAGCGCTACTTACTAGCACCTGATAAACAACATATTCGAACATCAAATCGATCGAAATATAAAAGTCTACATAGATGATATGCTTATCAAAAGCAAGACTTCACACTACCATATAGACGATCTCAAAGAGACCTTTGCCATACTTCAAAATATCGGATGAAATTGAATCTAGCGAAATGTGCCTTCAGTGTAACTTCAAAAAAATTTTCGGATTCTTGGTATCAAGTCAAGGTGTGAAGGCTAATACGGAGAAGATCAAAACCATCTAGGACATGACTCCTTCGAAAACCATAAAAGAAGTCTAAAGTCTCACTAGATGGGTAGCGACACTCGATCGATTTATGTCCAAAATCAGCCAAACTATGCCTCCCATTCTTCAAAATTTTGAGACAACCTATGGACTTTTTATGGACCCTGCAATGCGACCGTGCCTTTAAAGAGTTGAACAGCTACTTGACTTTTTCACCACTCCTCAGTAAACCAAGAATGGGCGAAGAACTCTATTTATACCTGGCAGTATCGTCCATCGCTGTGAGCTCTGTTTGGTTCAAAATAAGAAAAATTCAAAACCTCCATCTATTCGATGGGAGTGTAAGCGATACCCCCATTTATTCGATGAAAGTACAAACGAAGTCTCTATCTATTTAATAAGAGTACAAATGAATACCCCACCTATTCGATCAGAGTGCAAACAAAAACCTCCACCTATTCGATGGGAGTACAAACAAAGCCTCCACCTATTCGGTGAAAATGCAAATGAAGCCCTTACTCATTTGATGGGAATACAAAAAGCCTTTGTAACGGATGCTCGCACCATCGAAGGTCTAAGTTCTGTTGTTTACGTATTTGTTGGGTTGTGATTATATCACAAACTTCTCTCACGCATCCCCCACGTTTTCTCGACAGTAAGATGGGAGTTACTAATTGAAAGGTTATACCCTAGGTTGTGTCGAGATGCATTACTCTCCCGCACCCAAGTGGTTACTAGTTTCAAAGCTATCGATCGCAAGTCCGATCTTTGTGAAAGTCACCGAACTTTAGGCTCAACTACACTCTCCAATAGAACGTCTAGAATTATTCTAATAAGGCTCGAAAGGGACGGACGGACAATCCAAGCTAAACCAGAGAAGAAGCTCTGAAAAAATGCCCGTAAGACTATTGTTAATAGGGTCGAAGTCAAGGCTCATCCAAGGACAAGGCAAGACCAAATCTAAGTTTGAAATAGGGCAATCTACGAAGATAAAAACCTGGAGACCCTTTCAGAAGTCCGAAGGCCCTTATGATAGGAAGATTGGACATAGGATTTTCATCAACCTAAACTAGCACAAAACAGCCAAATACAATTAAGAAATGAAACTACAACAAACCAGATGTGAGCAACATAAGTTCTACCATAGTTCAAACATTGTATGTATAATGATTACAAGGTAAACATTATGGTAAGGATGATTATACAAATATGTGTCAAAGCGAAAAAAAAAAGATGAGAGCTAGTATTTTTCTGCTTCGTTATTAGCACGATGGTTTCTCCACTGAAAAACAGCATGCCACCGTAATGATGGGTAAAGTCGGTGCCAATAGGCTATTAAGGGTCCCAGGCATGAGATCTCTAGGTAGTAAAGACTGTGATCTGCATCGAAAAGTAATCATGCGGCCCGCTGGCCATCCCTTTTGAAGGCAGATGCTCTGTATCAACATCATGAGAGACCATCGTCGAAGCCATATCCGACCTGGGCATGGCACTGGGATAGTCTCTGAAGGCTGCGGATTTACTCTTACCATGAGTAGGATAGCTATTTCCAATATCTCCCAAGCCAAACTACTACACTATTAAGCGACTCCACTTTCCTAGATGATAAACTGCGAGTACAGCTAGAAAAAATGGCACTTCTACTTATGAGGAAGATTTTCATCGTGCATCTACAGCGAGAGGCACCAACCCACCGCTCCATAACACTCGAGATGTAGAGCTCCTCTCAAATATTCTTTCCCTTATAAAGAGAAAAGCCACAACCACATCTATTGACCGATGTATTGTGGCAACTACTGATTAATAATAAGCTCCACTCTAGTTGGCGTGCACTTAAATGTAGATGTAAAATAGCCATGTTATCTCATCATACTCTTTTCGAGTTCTGAAGCAACGAGTATTCAAGCTGAGTGTAGAAGCACACACGTGTCCTATAAGTCACGCATGAGACCCCCAGTTAAAGCAGTGCTCACCATATCTAGTCAGCATACACATAAATGTCCCTGTTTGATAATCGAAAATGGAGGAAAATATGTTAGGTGGGAGTACTGGGCTTTGATCGAAACGAATTCTCATTAACGCCCAAACAAACTAATTTCTGTGAAGTCTGTGTTGTCTAAATCGCTAACTCCACCTTCTAAGGCAAACTCTGTAAAAGGAACAACCCCCACTTCCCTAAATTTTTTGAATTTTGACCATAGGGATATAATGCACTGCAGTACTTGGATACATAAGTATCCAGTTTGTATATGAAACCTTTGACTTAGATAGTGCCCTAGCTTAATCATCGATTATTTCAAGAAGAAGCATCGAAGAGAAGAACTTCTAGTGCCTACTCGAATCGCTAAAAGAATGTTCCTTTTTTAGGGCTACGTGATAGAGATTCGGACGCCGATCCCCTCCAAAGGGGTTCACTCCAGACTTTCTAGTATCTGATCCCCAAGTAGGCCGAAGCCAAAATTGAGCTAGGCTACTAGATCAAGGATAGGTGCAAAAGTGGGGTTAGACTAAAAATGAATCTAAACCTAGAATGGGTTTGTCAGCTCCAATTAAATTCTTATCAAGTTTCGTAATACTGTTACTTGGGATGCGAGACCTCTAAAGCAAAATGTTAAGATATAATATCAGTCTAGCGAATGTGAAAATTAATAAAGCATCCCAGAGGGAAGGATCATATGAGACTGATTGAACATAGTCTTAAATGAAGTATTCAATATTAATCACAGAAAAGTTACAGTGAAAATAATGAAAAGTAAAAAGAGAAAGGATTTGTCTCAGCCGACGAAAGTTACAAGATAGGAGTTCTTCCTGGTAATCTCCTAGGATCAAGAATGAGGATGATAGCCGAACTCTCTTATTCTTCATATCTGATCTCTGGAATGTTGAGAAGACCGACATCTATCTCAGGAAAAAATTTGAAGACCTGTGCTTCACATTCCCCATACCTGGCTCGAAAGGCTTCACGAGATGCGCTAGCAACCCAGATAGCCGCTTCTTTCTAGGCGGCCTCAAATAAAGTTTGCTCCTGGTCTTGCCCTCGATGGTCCTCTTCTCAGCTTTCCTTTCCATCAGTTTAATGTGAAGCTCTGCCATCTTTGATCTTTTCTTTCCAATCATCTTAAGAAGATCGACTTTAGTGCGTTCGGATGAGGCAAAATCACATTGAAAGTTGGATGATAGTTCTTGTTCCTTTTAATCATCCGATCATGATCAAAAACCTTCAATCATTCTATATGGAGTTCTCCTTCCAACTGTTTATTCGATCAGCCGATCCCTATTGGACGAGCACTCATTCTGAATGCAGCTTGCCCTCAAGCTGCGTTATTCGAGCGATTGATTTTCATTATGCTTCTCTTGTAGCTTTAGCTATTGCATCCCTTTCTTGATCAATTTATGCTTATTGGCAATATAATCGCATAAATTTAGTCGAGAACCTTCACGGACATGATCCATCTCGATCGAAAAATTCTCATACTTCTTCGTCATAATCAACAGATCTTGTTCAGCCTTGGCCATAATTTTTTTTGCTCTGACAAGCGCCTTTTGTAGTGCATCGACCTGTGGTTGGATGGGCAATACTGATCTTATGATTGAAAAATCGGTTTGTTGTCTATGTTGACTTGACTGAAGACAAACGCTAAATATCAGGAAAAGCCATTTCCACAAAAAAGATAATGCTGATAAGAAGCAAAAACAAAGCCTTCTTTTTCATTAATTCAAAATGTTGTTTACATTTTTTGGGTACAAATAGGTACAATTACGTCTTAAGTTTTTCTAACCTTGATATGGATAGTGGAGGGCCTAGAGACACCTTTAGCCGAAGATGTCCCCGCTAAAGCTTGGGGTGCAGTAGGTGCTGCTTCGATGGAGGATATTTCGGCTAAGCCTTCAGCAGATGGTGCGGCATCTGCCGCGATCTCTCAAAGTTTCTGTACCCTTTCAGTCTCAACTAGAGTCGAACGCCTTTCGATTCCTGCCTCATCAATGGCCTCCAAGAAAACAAATCAAGATCCAAAAAATGCTCCACGACCTTCGCCCGACAATCCTTCTTGCCTAAAGCATATGCCTCGATCGTGAAATCCACTTTAATTTAATGAACTTAGCAGATTTTCGAAAGACCTCCACAGCTGACTATCCTGCCTCAATGACTTGCTTCTCCATCCTTTTTTGACTTTAAAGACTTCGGCCTGCATTGTCCGACATCTCTCTTTCTCGACAGTCAAGTCTGTTTTGGCTTTCTTTCGACTTTTCCTTATCCACCTTCATCTTTTCCAGTTTGATCCTTAGTTGTTTGGCTTCAGCTTCAGTGGCCCTTAGCCTTTCATGTGCATCAGCAAGCTTTGACTCTACTTCCCTCACCGAGACAATGAAATCCACAACCTAATGCCCCGACTGAACCAATTAAAGTAATTGAACATGGATCAATAAAAATGCTAAGAGTTCAAGGAAGGGTTCAAAAGAACTCATCCGGACTACGAAAGATACCGATTCTTTCTGTCACAACCTGAGATCTTGTTGTCCTATTTTTGAAATGTCAGGCCCATGCAACATCCCCTCCAAAGTCTTTCAGGCATTCTTGTAATTTTCTATGGTGGTGTCATTGGAGACCTCAGATAAATACTCCAATGGACCCACTTGGTCAGGAGAATCAACTAACACTGCCCCTCCTTGATGGACAGGAAAAACCTCCAGATCAGAGATAGCAGCTTCCGAAAGGGATGCGAAAGAGGTATCAATCTGTGGTCGGGACATCAAAGGTGCTTTCCCAGCGCTTAATCTCATGGGTTATGATTTCTTTGTATCCTCCACTGCAATCAGAATGGCTCCTTCCTTTTTTGTTGACATTGGGCATCTCCTTTCTGAAGCACCTTAGCCTCTTGCTAGGCTCTCGCCTTTCAGAGCACCTCCATTTCCTCTGGCCTCATCCCTACATAGTCTGATAGTTAACATATTAAAAACTAAATGAGAAGAAAAAGCTAGAATCGATCAAACTAACCTCCAAGATTGATCAAACTCAGTTTGATATGGAAGAAAGCCTACTTCGATAGCAGCTCCTTCATAGGAGGGATCTTGTATTTTCGTAATATCTTAGAATTATGAAGATCCTCCTCCTCCAGCTTCGAGACATCGAATACAGTCTCTCTTGACCGAATCCAATTTGGTAACATTAACGACTCAAGAGAAGGATCCAAAATATAGAAAAATCGCTCCTTCCATCTGTGAATGGAGGTAGGAGCCCCCTTTAGCAATGTATGAGCGTCCTATGGAGGAGAAATATACCATCAATCTGGGATATATCTTTTTAAGATAAAAAAATATTAAAAAAAGGGATAGAAGGACGGACGCTGGTCAAGGAGCAGACAACCATGAACCCTATGATGAAGTGAAAGAAATTAGGAACAAGAAAATAAAGGAAAGATTGAAAAATAAAAGACTTCTATGATGAAAGAATGTACAGATAACCGAAATCCAGTCCAAAATGACTCCTCATAAAAATCTATCCATCCTTTTGGAGGGCTACCAATCCTACCACTGGCACTCGGGGATTCCAACCTAAAGGAAGTCAGAATCCTGAAATGAGTCCGGACTAAATCTAACTCCCTTGAACCTATGATAGACTCGATTGTGTCGAGCATGAAGCTTGATCCACCTTCTCGCCTGTTATCATTTCCTCCTACACTTTCATCCGATGCCAAAGAGTGGCTAGAAGACCAGCTCCCTGCAGAACCCTCGGTGCCTGACATTGAAAATCAGAAGAAATAAAAGAGGATGGTGAGAAGAAATGAAGACCCACCTATCAATTGAAGGAACAAGAAAGCAGAAAGAAAGAATGCCGGTGAAGGTGACTGGTGATCTGAAAAGTTGAGGATGAAAAAGCTTTCAAAAACGAAAAACCTCCGGTGCATACTCAAAATATTGAAAGAAAAATTGTATACTCTAAATCCACTTTTTAATAGAGAGCAGTCGATGGTTCAAATTTAAAATTTCAGACGGCTAATAAATAGATATTAATTGACACCCTTCTGTTGGCCAACGCAAACCAAGAAATGGCCCATAATAGGGAGCCCTGAAAACAAAGCGCGCGCCACCCTTCGAAGCCCATGCAAATTAATTCTCCTTTTTCAACCCTTAATGGCTAAATAACCTAGTGACCCCTCATTTTGAGAAAATATCCTTTCTACTCCAAATGAGTATATGCTTTCTATAATCTCCTATACTCCCATCCTCTGAATCCTTTAAGCTTCAGACTTGAGAGTAGAGAGGCATATGTTTGGAGGAGGTAATACGTTAGTCATTATAGATTGAAAATATTTAAGGCTCTTGATCCCATCGGACAAGGTGCATCTCGAGACTTCGTTAGTGGTTGATCCGGAAGAACCACCGACTAGGTATCCTAAAGGAGCACCCACAAGAAAGAAGACGGATGGCACCACGCATTACTGGAAGGGGTAGAACCGATCCCCCATAGGGATTCGACAATAGAACCGACCATCATCGACCACTGGATAGAATCAATCCCCTTTATAGTGATTTGGCACTGCCATGTCCTCCCCGATCTCTATTCGAAATTCAAGCAGAAAAGCACCTGACGATCCTCCCTTTGTTAACCCAAAAGGCTTTGTCATCTGGTCATGTCACTCTGCTCTTGTTGCACACCATGTCTTATCACCACTTTTTTCATGGTTAACTGCACGTCGAGCCAATTTATGGCTGCTGTCAGAGGTATTTAAATACCACACATGGCTTTATGTGATAGGATACCGTCATAATAATCTTTTGTCCTTTCATCCTTGACCTCAAACCTTCCTTGGAGGGCAGCACCAATCTCCTAACCCAGTCATATATTTCTATGCCTCATCGAACCATACGATGGCCGATCCTCCCCCAAAGTAACTTCAAGACATCGAGTATTGAATCAGAAAAGGCACAACTATTCTCTAGGATTTTTTACTATTCCTTACTCCTAATCAGATCAGGAATCTTTTGCTATTACAACTAACCATTTCTAGGAGGTTGACCTCTATAATATTGACCTTCCGAACAGAATCTTGTGGGAAGCTTTCCGATGTCCGTATCTCCACTGTCGATCCCGATCCCTACCAATCGGTGAATAAATAAACTCTAGCCAATCGACTGATCTTCCTCTTAGGTTGATGCCCTCCATTTAATAGTAGAGACTCCTGTTGGTCCCCCGACTTCGGCATTCGAGAATGGATCAGGCATCAGACAGCAGACAACCACCACATGGATAGACCAAAAAGTTAATAATGATCTTTGTCTAAACATGTTAAGTCAGGATATGTCACCATCATTTCAGTCGCCGCCCATGTCATGTCACATATTTTGTCGGCTGCACGACGGGCAAAAGATAACTTATCAACTGACATAATTCGGATGACTCATCATTATTGATCCCTCTATAAATGGAGGTAAGAAGGAAACCCCCAGGTATGCTCCCGTATGTACTCAATACACCTTGTGCTCCCTTGCAGCTCCTTCTCCTTCTACTCTGTTGTACCATATTTTGACTTGACCGTCGGAGGATCCTTGCTGAAGGCAACTCCGATCGAGATTTATTTTGCAGAAATACCGCTTCGATAGACCCCGACTTACTCCAACTGTGTCCGTACATGGTCGGAAATCTTTTCCAATAGTGAACATCGTCGATTTCAACATATGCATCGAAAAGGATGGGTCGTCAAAGAAATCATTGCTCAAGCCAACAAAAGAGTTTCACTATTCAATTGCTGGTTCAATAAATTGTTATATATTATTATTACTATGGTAATAATAACAAAGACTGATATGGTGTTTCATGACATCAACAAATTCAGCATCGTTGGCATAAACTTTATAATAAGGGGAGTGTTGAGATTCATAGCCAAGTCCTACTCCAATTAGAATTTCATTTTTAGTTAGTCATTAATTTTGCTAATTTTAAGACTCTACTTAATTATTCATTATTTATCCTATTTCAAATAGGACTTTTTTTCTAAAGTTACTCTATTTAGTTTAGAGTTTATATTTTAGTGAGATTTTAGTTTTGGAGTCTGAGTAAGAGTTAAACATCTAGTCTTTTCTATGTGAAGAAGAGACATAGAAAAGGATAAGAGATGAGGGATTATTTTTGCATATGAAGATTCTTTCATGAGGTGTCTTATAATTTTGAATAAATTTATTTTTTTCTCTTCCAAATTTTTTTTCATAATTTTTTCTCGTGATTCTTTGCAAATATTTTTTAACATTAAGTATTTATTTTAGATCTTAGATCAGCACAATCGATCTACTCCATATAGTATGCCATTCTATATATAGTGTCTAATTTCTCTTTTCACATATTATATAGAAAGCAAATTAAGTTACTGATTTCTCGGCAAACTATATGAATTAATTAGAGCGGATGCTCAAAGAGTGGTCTTCATAAGATGGTAATGAAGTTTCTTCACTCTTTGTTACCCCAAAAAAAGATTTTCATAATATCTTACAAAATTGATATTTATACGTATACTCTCATAATATACTTATTTTGTATGCACATCATTCTTTTTCTTTCTATTTGCATAAATACTTATGCCATCTATCGTCATTAAGCAATTAGTAGTTTAATATTAAATTGACTGAAATACTCTTAATGTGTAGACATGCTAAAAGAATATTTATAAGGATATACATATAAATAACAATTTTGTGAATGTATTCATTCAATTCCATATATTTAAGAGAGTATATATATATAATCTTAGCTTTTTTCTATGAACACTCCCCTAATATTGTAATTTGTGTGAATACCCATACAAATTGATATTTACATGCATACTTTGACAAAATACTATTTTTGCATGAGTGGCCTTGACATAATGGTTTAGTTAATGTCATTAGCTAAATCATATTTATTGAATAAAAAATAATATAAATTATGAAATCATCTTTTTATCTCAAAAGTAGATAACAAGTTAACGAGTTTCATTTGGAAACTTGCTCGACCCATTAAATTTTCCATCTTGCAATGCAATTGTTCTCTTTCACTCAAGATACCCTAAGCACTATATCTCTTCTGAGAAACTTTCTAATCTATCTCGATCCCTCTTTTTTACTCCATCCGAAATCAAAACTACTTCCTCAGCTCTTTGCTCCACCATCAACAGCCCTATTCTCTTTCTTCCCTTCATCGGAGTTCATCCTACCGAAGTTCAAGTCTCTCTCATTGTCACTAGAGTTCTTCTTTTATTGTATTCTTTTCATTTGAAGAATTATCTAAAGAAAAATGTTGCGAG
Source organism: Elaeis oleifera (assembly GCA_000441515.1). NCBI lineage: Eukaryota > Viridiplantae > Streptophyta > Magnoliopsida > Arecales > Arecaceae > Elaeis > Elaeis oleifera. The sequence continues at coordinate 57,228 of KE505463.1, forward strand.
AGATTTGCAACATTTATATTTTAGTGTATGAGATTTGTAATGTTAATGATTTAAAATTGAAAAATTTCTAGTGTACGCATAGATTGCTAATTTAAATTATTGTAACTAGATGGGTCCCATACACCAGATATTTTTTCTTCTAGAAAATTAAAGCTCCAAAGAAAATGGCTTAAGGTACTTAACATGAGGGTGATCTTCTACCACAGGGGCAAATTATTTAGTAAGTCTAAATGATTTTGATATCCTTTAATAGTTTTATTTGAGAATGATTAATATTATTTTTCCACCCATGAGCACAATAGTAGCAAGAAAACTTGATCATTGCGACCTATTATATGCAATTCTAATCCCTTTCTGAAAACACATCCTTATATATGCATATGTAATAATAAATATTAATTACAAGCTTGTTTTCAATTAAATAAGATATAATGGTAGTTAAAAATAAAATAGAACAAACTTATGATTAGTGAAGAACTTCCTTAACTCTCTTTATTATTTAATCATTGAATCTATCTTTTTCTCTCGAGATAGGCACTAGACTAATTTGAGTATTAAAATAAATTGAAATAGATAAAAATAAATTAAGATTTTTTATATATATATCTTCCTAAATATATAAATAATATGAATATTCTCGCAAGTTATTATTTACTTATATATCCTTATAAATGTGTCTGTTTTCTTATCTACCTATTAAAGATGTTTTAGTCATTTAACTTTAATCACTAATTTCCTAACGACATCAAATGATATGGATATGTATGCAAAAAAGAAAAAAAGTATATATGTAAAATGAGTATTTATAAGGATATACATTTAAATATCAATTTTGTGTGAGTATTAATGTAAATTTAATATTTAGGAAGATATATAGATAAAAATAAATAAATAAAATCAAGCTAATGGACTCGCGCCATTATCTCCTCTGGCTTAATTCATCAACTTTATGTACACATCCGGCCCATGATCAATTAACAGGCTGGATTACGTACAAGAGTATGGGCCTAAAATCTGGGCCAATCTGGCTGAGCCAACTCAGGTAACCAGGTAGTGGTCCATTTCAAGCACAGATGGTCCCTAGAGGAGCTCAGATTCTCACCTATCCAAAACGGATCCTCTCATTTATATATATATATATATATATATACACACACACACACACACACACACACACACACATATA
>KE505463.1:68635-97543 GCA_000441515.1 Elaeis oleifera
ATATTTAATTTTATTACTAATTTTAATTTATTTGATTAATAATAAATATTATTATTTGAAGTCATGCCCTATAATTATTTCACATCCAACCTCCATTTCCTCTTTCCATCACTGTGTTGGCACCATAATTTTAAAAGCATAGGCCACTGCTCCTCAGTGCCCCCTTTACGTCACAACCCCTCCAACTCCTGACTGCTCCACCCCAGCCCCTCAGCCATCCGCTTGACGAATATAATTATAATAATTTTAAAAAATATTTTAAAGTTATTTTTAAAAAAATATTTTTTAAAAATTTAAAAATAAATTTTGAAAGGAGGAGCCGTGGGTAGTGTCTGAGGGGGGTGTGGGTGCTCGGCGTAAAGCTGCAGAAGGAGAAGCAAAAAATAGAAAAAAATAATAATAATATTTGGCATAAAGCTGTGAGAGGAGAAGGAAAAATAAAAAATAGATTCTAAAATAATAATAAACTTAATTCATTACAAAAATAATTTATTTTAAATATTTTAATATTTATTTATTTATTTATTTTAATTTTTAATTTTTTCTTATTTTCTTATTTTTAAAATTTTTTAATATTATTTATAAAATAATATTTATCATTATTATTTTTAATACTTATTATTATTATTATTAAATATTAATTTAAAAATAATTCTTTTAAAAATAATTTTTATTTTTTCTTTCTCTTTCTTCTTTCCCCACCGTTCGTGCCACCTACTGCACTGACCCTTGGCCACCCGACGAACCCGCACCCGCGTCCTTCGCGGCAGCCTCCATTGCTGCCCTCACCCACCCCCGCCACCCTCCTCCCACCCATCGCTGCTCCATGCCTCCGGCACCGTACCCCTACCTCCCGGCTATCCACGCCGCCCCCAGCCCCCCTCTGTTCGCCCCCAAAAAAAAATTTGAAATCGTCGGCCCAAGAGGCAATTTCGATGGCGATTTCAATGAAATCGCCATTTGGAATGGCGATTTTAATTTTCCACCTCATCTATCTAGCTAGCCTGGAGATTGACTGAGGTAGCCGTGAAATCGCCACTTGAAGTGACGATTTCACGTATGGATGGCAGTTTTGAAAATAACTGGGGGAGGAGGTATTTTAAAAATTATAATAAAAAATAATAAAAAACTCAATTATATACCGTCCACCACCTGGAAAATCTCCCTATGGTTAAACGACTGAGAATTTATTTTGCGCACCACATCCGATGTAAAAAAAATACACCATTTTTTTGGTTGGACCATATAGCTAATATTTTTTTTGAAAAATTATAACATCTTATGGTTAAATTATAATTTTTTATATAAAAAATCATAATTTGACCACAGAATATCATAAAGAAGAAAAAAAGCATGTTTATCATTTAAAAATTTTATAAATTTTTAATGACGAAAATGCTCTTCCTTCTTTATGACTTTTGGAAAAAAATTATAACATCTTATGCAGAAGTCATAATTTGACCGTAGGATATCATAATATGATCATAAAATGTTATAATTTTTCTTCCAGAAGAGGAGGAGTATTTTTATTATTCAAAATTTTAATAAAAAAGTGAAACTACAGACATGAAATGTGCGTTGGAAAGTATCGCGACAAAAATGTCCTACTCTCTTTATGACTTCTGAAAAAAAATTATGATATTCTGTACAGTAAGTCATAATTTGACTGCAGAATATCATAATTTTTTAGAAGATGATGGACATTTTCATCATTCAAAATTTCAAATGAAAAAATGAAACTATAGACATTAAATATATGTTAAAAAGTGATGACTATGTGGCCTAATCAAATGGAACGGTATATTTTTTCTATATTGGTATGGTGTACAAAAAATATTTTTTAAACCATATTATTTTACAAGTGATGTGGTTGTGAAATTCTCATGAAAAGATACGGTTTTGGAACGAAGGCCTGGTGGAAATTTGTTTTCCAAAGTATGTCCAATTTTGAGTTTAATCGCTTTGCCTGAAATCTGGCAAATGTTTTAGAAGTCCAAACTTGATCTGTAGTTTCTCTATGTGCATTTGGTCGGCGGACTTAGCATGCTGTAATATATCCATTTTAGTCCACGCATAGCATCTCCATTGTTGTGGCACAGATACTAATTAGGCACACGAAGTAGAAAGAGTCATGCATAACTTTGTTGGTAAAGAAGAGTCATGCATTGCTTGATAGAAGAGAAACTACACTCATTCATGATGTCAGGGAAAAACAAAACTTAGCTACATGATTCAAAGAGATTGAAATCTTATTATCACACTTGTCATGTCTTGTACCAATGGTTTATATACTTCTCTCTGGATGAGTCTTTTTGCAAATTTTTATATGTTGTGGTCAACTTCCTATCGTCTGTCATCGGTGAAGAGCACCTACAAAACAACATCCTCACAGATCAGAGTTGTGTCCGACGGAGATCCTCCGATGCTTAAGTCAGAAGGAGTTGGTGCACAGTAGATAAAATGAGTAGCAGAATCTTGGCTCAGAGTTGCCTTACCGGTGCTGCTCACTTACCCCCCTTTATAGATGATTCTGATGTAACCGTCAAGCACGTGGTCTCGCTTTTTATGATGCTAAATTATCGAATCATAATTGTGGAGTTAGTGTGTCATTTATTTTCACTAATTGTCATGACATGTAGTCGATAACCGTTCATAACGGTTAAGGTATGTTGAACAGATAGGCCGACTATATGTCGGTAATACTGATATGTTGGTAGAAGATCTGAACGACCATCGATAAGTAATTCTGATATGCCGATGGTCTTAGGTCGGAAATTGTTTAAGTCGTCTATTGTTGATCGATAGTAGCTGACTGTCAATCGATCAACCAATCGTGAGTCGGTGCAATACGTTCAGTCAGCCGATGTAAAGTTAAAGTCAGAGGTCGGTTGATTTTAGACCTGTCAACGAGTCAGATTCGGATCGGAACCTAGATATCCAGATTTGGATCCGATCTTAGTTACTGGTACCGGATTCGGACCCGAATACCCGATGGGTCTAGCCTTGAAGTACCGGACCCAGACCCTAATGGATCTCGGATATCCGGACTCGATTTCAGGACCCGAAACTCATATTTAAAGTCTCACAAAAATATCTAAAATTATACAATAACCTAAAAAATATCCAAAATTATACAATCATATGATCATACAAATAAAATATAAAATTTGCTCAAATTCAATAAATAAATAAATCACATAAAAAAGATAGCTGCAAATTGATCCACAGAATATTACCAATACATTCACAGCAATGAACAATACTCCACAATTTAATCCACATGATATTTACCAATGCTTACCTAGAAAATAGTAGATCAATGAGGGCGCGGCAGATCGGCTGTCTTGATGTTGGGGTCCGACGAGCGACGGAGATGGAGAGGAAGTTAAGACGGTGAAGATCAGTGGTGGAGAGATCGGATCCCAGCAGTGGGCGGCGTTGGAGAGGGAGGGGCGGCCCGGATGGCGGTGGGGCGATGTGAGCCGTGAGGCAGAGGAGGGGGCACTCAGTGACAGAGCCATGGAATGGACCGACAGAGCGAAAGAGGTGGAGAGGAGAGGAGGGAGGGCTCAGCATCGTCGGAAAGCAGGTCTCGACGGAGGGATCTCGACGGAGAGGGAGAGCGGGAGACTGAGAGATAGAGAGAGGGAGATAGAGAGAGGGAGATTGAGAGACAGAGAGAGGGAGAGGATCTCCTTCGTCCACGACTTTGGCGTCGGGTCCGGCCACCGACGAGCAGATCTTGCGACGGAGAGGGAGAGAGGGCACCCAGAGCAGTAAAGTGGATCCGGTGGGAGAGGAACCGGGAGTAGGAGAGGAGGGAGGGCTCGGCGCCGTCAGGAAGCAGATCTCGACGGAGGGATCTCGAGTCCTCGACGGAGAGGAAGAGAGGGAGACTAAGAGACAGAGAGAGGAGAGAGGAGACAGAGAGAGGGAGAGCGGGAAAGGATCTCCTTCATCCACCGCATTGGTGTCGGGGTCGACCATCGACGAGCGTATCACGCGGTGGAGATGGAGAAGCAGGGCATCCAGACTTCAGAGGAGCGGGAGAGGAGGGAGGGAGAGGCCGGAGGAGTGGGAATGGAGGGAGGAGAGGTCGGAGGCACCTTCGAGATGGGAGACCGAGAGACAGAGAGAGAGAGAGGAGGAGAGAGATTGAGAGAGGGACGGACGACCGATGGGGGTTTTACTGTTTTAGGGTTTCAAAACTTTTAGAAATCCTAAACCGTTGGATCTCTGATCTAATGATTCAAAATAATTATATAAATATTATATATATATAATTTGGATCTCGGGTCTATCGGGTCTGGATATTAAATATCCGTACCCTATCCGTTTACATGATGGTTTATCGGGTCTGGGTCCGGATCTGTGTAAACAGGTCCAGTACTAATACCAGACCCAGATCCATCGGGTAAATACCCACGGATCTTGGGTCTGGACCCGGTCTGTTGACAGCTCTAGTTGATTTATCCCAATAGTTGCCCCCCACTCTCAAATCCAAGATGATCCGACGTATATATCATCACGTGATCTATCACGTTCGACGAAGGGAGTCATCATGTGTCACCTCGAGCCCTGACTTGACTGCTAGTCTTTTTGGAGTACGAAAGTTGGCTGTTTTATCGTTTCGATGGCTGCAGAATCATCATTAAACTGTCATGTTGATAGGACAGTCGTATCGGATATCCGTATCGAATGTCATTTCAGGAATTTGATTCAGCGTCGGTTGGTATGATTCTAACAAGTAGATTTTATCCACGTGTCAGAACGACATTGGATCAGAGCTGTTCACGCGGATGATGGTGAGGTAGCACAATTAGGAGCAGGTGTGGTGAACCGTCCGATCAATGGTCGGTCAGCATGCTGTCATGTATCGTCATCTAATGAGACCTCGATTTGATCGCTTTCATCCTATATGTTGAGGGATCCTATATATATAGGGTCACTTTCGGCCAAGTCTTTACTTTGCATTTTATCTTTCTGCTGCAGAAACTCTGTTGGAAAGTTGTCTCAGCGCCCAAAGAGTCCTTTCCTTCGTCTTCTGCGCGAGCTGATGCAGAGTTGGCTAAGGCGAAAGCAGAGTTGGCAAGGGAGGCTTTAAATCAGACGATCGAGGACTTCAAGAATTTGGAAGAGTCCAAAGAAGAGATCCTCAAAGACAGGTTTGCCTCCTACTGCATCGGGTACGAAGACAGCCGAGATGCAGTTGGGAGATTGTACTCGGATATTGACTTGAGCAGCGTCGTCCCTCCAGCGTCAGAAGACGGAGCTGTTGAGGAAGATGCGGTGCCGACTGAAGAAGGATGCCGACAGCACCGACAGCATCAAAAGTCATCCAAGTCCCTGATGCCACTCTAGAACCAAGAAATGAAGGCGATGACTGATGATCGGTGTATTTTTATTTTTTTTATAATCAAAAATTTTGCAATCGGATTTCGATCTAATTTTGTAATCTTCCTTTTCAATGAAATGAATAATTTTTTCTTCTAATTTTGTAATCTTCCTTTTCAATGAAATGAATAAATTTTTCTAAGTATAGACTCTCTTTTGTATGTCTGTAATGTAGAGTAATTATTTAGCTACCGAACATTAATCGACGAACCAACCGTTCGATAGTACTTGTAGGATCATCCGTTAGTTGCATATTCATTTGACGTACTTGTAAGAATTAGGATAAACGATAATAAGCCGAATATCCTGCGTCTGACTTTTAGTCAGATTTGTACGTCAAGTTATCTGATAATCGGTGGTAAGCCGAATATCCTTCGACTGACCGTAGTCAGATCGGTATAATTTCAATCTGATTTTGATCGTATTGGCATAATATTCCGCTTAATTAAAACTAAGTCGGCATAATAGTCTTTCGACTATGATTGGCTTTTACAGTGAAAAATCAGAATATGTTCGGTACTGAGACACAGTCGGTATTATGATTTTATAATGAAAGCCAAAGTATAGTCAATGCATCGATTTTTACAGTGAAAAATTGAAATATAGTCGATAGTCGATGAATTGACCGTCCATCTGTCGGTCCATTACCACTTCATAGTTGAATGAAACTTGTGATTATGAAATGCAATGTTTCATTCCGAATAGTATATATACAGACAACTTTATTGATAATATGTCTTCAAGTTGTCGGCATTTCAGGTTTGTGGAATAGTTGTTCCGCATGATCATAGTCGAGTTGGCATTGTTCTACCGTAGAGAAATACTGTTGTAGATTATTTTGTTGATCCGAAATATGATCATAACTACTCTATTGTAGAAGAGTATAGTCATTATTTGGAAGAGCTTTTTGAATCGTTGATCCAGATCTATTCATCATTTAGAGAAGTTTTTCAAATGTCTGCCCCCAGTTCTTTGGTCGCACAGAGATCATGTTGATTACTTCCGCTGTTGGTCGATTGTTGATAGTCTCCTCAGTTTGTGGCTGAGGTTGTCGGTCAGCAGGAGGTTGAGTCAGTTGATCCCTTCGGAACTTTTTGAGGTAGCCTCATCGGATTAGAGCTTCTATTTCATCCCTGAGCTAGATGCACTATTCGATATCGTGACCGTGATCACGATGGAATCGATAGTACTTCTTCCTATCTCGGCTCCTTGATGATGTTCTCATCGGTGGGGGGTGTCGTAAGTATTCTACTCCTTTGATCTCCATCAAGATCTGCACACGAGGAGCAGTAAGAGGAGTGTATGAGTCATATCTGTCATAATTCAGCTTCGGACTCCGTTGTCGAGGTGAAGCTCGCTTATTGACAGTCGGCCTACTTAATTCGGCTGGAGCTTCACTTTATTTTTATTTTCTTCTAATCTTTTTCACTTGTTTGGCATCAGTCAGAAGTAGGTTTATCTGTGCGAATGTACTTGAACGCACACTCTAGAAGTTCAGCATAGGTCCAAAGAAGAGTTTTATCCAAAGAGTAGGCAAATCTGGATCCCCTCAGATCCCTCTTCATGGTTGATATAGCCATGTCCTCATTGAGATCCCTGACCTCAAGCATGGCTGTATTGAAGCGAGCCACAAAGTCTTTCAATATTTCAGTATCTCCTTGTTTGATTGAAAAGAGACTATCGGATGTTCGTGGCGGCCTTCGGCTAGTACTGAAGTGGGCCATGAAAGAATGGTCAAGCTGCTCGAAGGAGTCGATGCTTCCTGACTGAAGTCTGAAATACCAGGCCTGAGCAGCTTTCCAAGAGTTGCCGGAAAGCCAATGCATAAAAGGGTGTTGGTCGTCTCTTGGATCATCATGAGAGCTTTATAGCTCTCCAAGTGGTCGATTGGGTCGGTGGAGCCGTCATATGGTTCCACTTATGGCATCTTGAATCGAGACGGGATCGGCTCATCCAAATATGCTGAGAGAGAGGCTGGGCAGTGTGGAAGTCATAGTCACTGAAGGACTTCCGACCTTCCACCTTAAGTCGGACAAGTCGGTGGTCAATTTTCGAAACTTGCGTTCATAGTCGTCTAATCACTATTGTTGGAAAACTCCAGGGTGGAAACCCTTCGACGAGCTTGAAGGAGAGGCAGGTGTCTGCGGCCATTTCCCCTTCCTAACACTATGTAGATGGGAAGGAGAAGGAGAATACCGTGAATAGTGGGTGGCACGGTGAGAGTGCCAAGAATGCGATTGTCTGTCTCGATGGAAGCATCGAGATGGTCGCTTCCGGGAGGAGGAAGGTGATCATCGTGGAGGACGGCGACTGTGCCACCGGTTGCTCCGCTAGCGGCTGCTGCTGCCATTGGGTTGGTTGCTATTGGAGACTTTTGACTGCCTCCGTCAAAACATTCATCTGCTGCACGAGTGCAGCGATTTGAGCGTCTGCGGTGACCACAGGATGCAAAAAACTGGGCTCTGCTACCGGAGGTGGGGGAGGAGCATCTTTCCGACGAAAAGAGTGTCTCGTCAATCCAATTGAATGTTGGGCTCTGATTTTCAGTATGGTTGACTGTAGTCTTTCCCTACCTGGTGCGTCAATCTGTTGCGGCTAACTCCCTGTCGTCTGTCATTGATGAAGAGTACCCGCAAAACAACATCCTTATAGACCGGAGTTGTGTCCGACGGGGACCCTCCGATGCTTAAGTCGGAGAGGAGTTGGAGCATATTAGATAAAATGAGTAGTAGAGTCTTGGCTCAAAGTTATCTTACCGGTGCTGCTCACTTATCCCCTTTTATAGATGATTCTGATGTAACCGTCAAGTATGTGGTCTCGCTTTTTATGGCAGTAAATTATCGGGCCATAATTATGGAGTTAGTGGGTCGTTTATTTCTACTAATTGCCATGACACATAGTCGATAACCATTCATAATGATTAAGGTATGTTGAACAGATAGGCCAACTATATGTCGGTAATATTGATATATCGGTAGAAGGCCCGAGCGACCATCGATAAGTAATTCTGATATGCCAACGATCTTAGGTCGGAGGTTGTTTAAGTCGTCTGTTGTTATCGATAGTAGCCGACTGTCGATCGGTCAATCAATCGTGAGTCGGTATAATATATTCAATCGACTGATATAAAGTCGAAGTCGGAATCAGAGTCGGAGATCGATTGATTTATCCCAACATCATATAATAATACTAAATCAATGGTCGCCACTTTATACACCTTCTATTTTTTTTCTTATGCATGGCATCGTGCGCATGCAAAGAGGAATGCTATAAAAAAAGTATAAATTTTTTATTTTTATTTTTAAAATATTTATGACAATAGACCAACCACTCTAAACTACAATATTATGAATTTGTAAATCTGACTCGATGACTATTTTATACTATATAAGTAGATGGGTTGAACTATCTAGATTGCAACCATACTCTTTATCCCATTGGGTAGCCAGAATTTGTTAAATTTGACCAAATATTTCAAACCTAATTTTATCCGACTCCTTGACCAAACTTTAGAACGAGTTAAACTCAATCCAAGTCCCTCCAAATAAATGAGTTAAATCTTGAGCTGGCCCAAAGTTATGTCCTCATTGCACTTAGATTTAGGTTAGAGGAGAAAACAAGAAAAAAAAAGAAAAAAGGGGCTCCCCGACTGCAGCTGCCAGTATACATTCTGGAACCTTCCTCTTCTTTAGGAGAAAGTATTAGAAGGATCCAATTTATGAATCAGACCAAATCCTGGGACACAAGTTCGGTGGATGACAGGATGTATTCTCAACCATATTTGGATCATAAAAAATATTTAAATATAAAGGAAGATAATGTGGCGAGTGACTATTGGCCCGATCCACAGGATCGGATCCATCTAATTATCTCTCTCTCGGGAGGATCCATTGCTTGGCTCTCTTCAGCCCATTGGACTACCGTGTCCTCGCTTCTCCCAACCGTGGAGTGAGGTTAAAGTAACAGCCATCACCGCGTAAGCCAATGTGTGGTTGATGGAACGTGTGGCACGGCAAATGTGTCCAAAACTTAGTGTACACTTCAATAATTTGGATCACTTCTAAGGTTGTTGCCTTCCAATCCACCACTTATGAAATCATATGAGTATTGGAAATTGCCTTTTCTTTATTTTTGGGAAAATTTTACGGAAACATATGAAGGACATGCGATCACAGACATGCAAAGAAAAAACAAACATTAACTTAGGCCTAGTGTCAACCTATTATTCCACTATTCTTACCAATTTTAACAAATTTTACCTATTTCCTCGCTCCACACGGGAGAAGGAAGGTTTGCGTGCATTGAAAGGGTGCCTCCTAGCATTATTATTATTTTTTTATTTCAATTAAAATTTATCGAATCGATTTGAATCGGATAGTTTGAGATGTGCCGAATCGGATTATTCGGACGATTTAGAATGTACTAAATCTTATTGATGGCTAGTCGGTGCGGTTTGGATGTTCGATTCGAAATATCGGTGAAAACAGAGCGAGGGAGAAGAAAGAAAAGAAAGATGAGAGAAGAGAAAAAAAGAAAGGTCGGCGTGATCTATCGAAGTCACCGGAGGGCTGTTGGGCCTCTGGATCTCTATGATCCTCCATGAGAAAAACTGAAAAGAGAGAGGAGAAGAGATGGGAGAGGAGAGAGGAGAAGGCAGTGGAAAAGCCGCCGAGTAGCCGTTATGGCCATCAGATGGCTAAAAATCCCCTCTCCGACCATCACAAGTACAAAATCGAGGCTCCGCCCTATTTCATTTGATTTTTTAAAAATTCGATACACAGTAAAATTGGCAATGAGTTTGCCGACTTTACTTAAATAGGGGCGAAGACTCTATTTTGAACCCATAGTGATCGTGGGAGAAGGTTTTGAGCCGTTCGACGGCCACGATGGTATCCAGCGGCCTCTCCATCACCTTCTCCTGCCTCCTCTTCCTTCCTTCCTCTTTTTTCTTCTCAATTTCTTTCATGGATGATCATGGAGCCTGAGAAGCCTCGATGGCCTCTGTAGCTCTCTGATGGCCTTTGTAGGTATCTCCGTTAGTCTTTCTTTCTCTCTTCTTTTCCTCTCTCCCACTCTCTTCTTCTTTTTCCTTCCTAATTCATCTTCCATTTTATGTCGGTTTAGATCCAATATAGAGATATACAGATGCATACTATTGGTCAGCCGATACGAGATCCGATACAGAGTCGAGATTTCAACGGCATCAAAATATTATTTCTTGGCCATTATTAGATCCATGGACATTTGGAGATCAGGATTGTGATTAAATAAAGTAGTCACGACTTTGTGATGGCTGGGGCCCGGTTTCTTCCTGTGAATGATTAACAATCCACCTTTATTCTCTAGCACGCATGTGGATGATGCTTCCTTGCGTGATCTATCGGAATAAATAGGATAAGGTCCGCATCAATTGGCTTTCTTTTTTGGCAACACATCAATTGGCTTTCTTTGATGAAAGAAGTCGCGCTACAACATTGTATCGAATAGATGCGGAGTCGGTCACCCTTACCGTATGCGCTTCATGCTCCTGGAAAGGTACCCATTTGGATCCTGTCTTTTGTGTTTGTGGTGAGTTGTTGTCTTCCTGATGGTCCATAGAAGGAATATTAATCTTTCTTTTCCTCTGTCGGACTAGTGCTATGGTGAAGAAGCAATAACCTTTCTTGTGGGGGATTGAAAAAACAAACAATAGCCTTTCTTGTGGGGATTGGAAAAGTACACATTTGTGGAGGATGACATAATTCAGGCTTCCTTTGCTCGGATGCTGGAGGAGTTAGAAGTTTGATTAACAGTGAAGGTTGCTGCATACAAAAAGCAAGAAAGAAGTTGCCCTAATAATAAGCTAGAATTAACCAAAAGACTTAAAAATGTAAGCGTACTCCATCTCATGGTCAAATCAATGTAACTGTGTCAGTGTGAAGGGAAGGTGCTTGTGAGATGGGATGGCCTTTATGAAACGCAGCTGCTTGCTTTTTAGATTACAATGGTATCACTCTGCTCGATATTTATATTGTGCACATCAATTCTCGATGTGTTGCCAAATAAGATATTTGATTGATCTTCACTTTCCATATAGGATGAGAGAAAAATGAATTTTAGATTATTATTATTATTATAAGTATAACTTAAAACTATTGTCATTTTTTTTTTAAGAGAAGTGACTTAAGCATAGGTTTGGGTCTTGTTCTTGCACTATTAGATAGGCTTTGGGCTTCATTTTTCTATGCTCGTTAATAAGTATGTTGGTCTTGGAATTTCAATGATTGTTTCGATCACTTATGGTGATGCTTGTAGGTAATCTAGTGATACTGTGCCACAAGATCTCCAGGGAAAAGGATAGGTTGAGAAATTTAAATTATCTGTTTTCTTGAAAACACAATATTATTTACATATAGAGTATCCAACATGGTAGTTGAGAATAGGTATCACTAAAATTATAAGTTAAAGATGGGATACAAGGTATAGCTGATTACCATGACTAATAAGTGGATTGGTGCATGTTATGATTTTATTATTTTCAAAATAGTTTTAATTTTCTTATTTGTTAGAGGTAGTTGTTTCTTTAAATTTTTGTCCTTTTGACCATTTGGTTTCCTCGATGAAGAGATACCTCGTTTCTTCTTATTATTTGTTAGGAGGAAGTTTGAAATTTTAAACCGATTGTATTGATGGAAGAGTAGTCATATTTTTTTTACTTATATATATACAGTGCATTTCGGTATATATAGGTCTATTGTCACAACCTATCTCTTCTTTTTATAACCACACACACTCTCTTTCTTATATATGAGCAAGTATGTAGACATTGATATGTTATACTTGGAGTGCAGCCTAAAGGGTAAGAAGTATAGATTTTATATACTGAGAATAATATTTTTATAAAACCATCTGCATGATGAAAAAATAGTTATCTTTAAAAAAAAAAGCCCTTAAGTGAGATGTCTTGTCCAAACTGATTTATAAGTTTATAGAATTTTCTTAAGCATGATGTGTGAAGTTCGAAGTGAATGTGTAAGCAAAGATATGCTATGCTCATGGACCTTACCCAGTATGACAATAATAACACTTCGACCAACCCTCACATTTAAAAAGAAAAGTAAATACAAATTGAAGACAGTTTTATAAGATTTTCTATGTATCATTGAGAGTAATCATCAAATATCGCACCCCCGACCCCACCCAACCCCACCTCCTTTCATAGGTTAGCTCGTCCAAGCATCCAACATTATGTGAATTGTAATAGCCTGATGGTAATATTAAAAAAAGGTTGATAATTGGATAGTCCCACAAATGGTTTTTTGGTAGAGGTAGTCTCACAAATGTTGCAGTATAAAAATTTTGCGGGAAGAATTCAGTCATGAAAATTGCCTGGGACTCATGATATTCATCCCAAATCAAAGAAAAAAAAAACGAAATAAATGATCATAGCCTCATTCTAACTACTAATTAACGTTATGGACTTGCCAATCTAAAAATCTTTCGAATAGTGTTTAGTTGTTCTTATTCTAGATGGAATAAGGGCTTATTCTCCCAAACACACTATTAAATGGTGGGCTCTGTAGGTTTTGTAATTTCAGTCAAAAGATACATTAATTGCACTTTATTCTCATCTTCCTTATATAAGCTATTCCATATTAGATCATGAAATAGCTTATTCTAGATCCACCATAGAAATAGTTGCACCTTATTTTAGGTTAGGAAATAACACTGTATTAATTGTACCTTATTCTTGATGGTCTCATAGATTTCCAACCAAACAGAATCTGGAATAGACGTAGAGAATAACTATTCTTTGAGAATTCATATTTTATTTCAAAATACCGAAAGGATAATCAAACACGATCCTAAAGAATATTTATGAAAATCAATTCAATAATTTAAAAAAATGATCAATTCAAAAAATTATATTGCATCAATCCCCATCGTATACGCTAGGAGTTACATACAAAAAAATGAAGTCAAATGAAGTCAATCTCTTAATTTCCTTCTTCAACACCATGGACACATATACAAGACAGCTAGCTTTAAGTCTTTGCCTAAGACTTAAAGACTTTGGCATTTGCTATTGCGTATCATCTATCCTATGATGGGTTTTTTTTTTCCGGCGTTCATAGACCTTTCTATTTTATATTCATGGACATTTTCCGCTCCACCTTGACCCATCTACGGATGTGGGCCCAGTCTTACTCACAGCTTGGCAATGTAGGGGGCACCAGGTCTGCACAAATGCACGAACCTTACTCGCATCACGCGTCCCAAGCGAATCATAAAGCTCAACGTGCAACACATTCAACCCGCACAGCAGTTGTAATTTGCCAATCGTGGCGACTGGCGGGGAACCTTAACCGTGTCCGTTACGGTCGTGTCCGTTCAGTTCTTGACGCGGGCGACATCGTGAATCTAGCGAGGCGGGGCTTATTTCCACGCTGACCCGTGCTGTATATAAGACTACCGGTTTCTTGGCTTTTGCTGGAAGACGAAAAGGGTGGAAGAGCTGAGAGAGACTGAGAGAGAGAGAGAGAGATCAAAGAAGAGAGGGGAGAAAGAGAGAGAGTTCGTCTTGCGGTCCCCAAATTTCGAGGACGTTTCACAAACATCTAGGGTTTCGGAGTGCGGGAGAGTAGAGGGAGAGAGCTCTGTTTCAAAAGAGATAAGGTAAGTCGGAGAGAGCTAGCGTTGCCTTTTTTTCTCGGAGGAAATCGTGAAATTTAGTAGTCGTAGTTGTTTCGCATGTAGAGAAAGCGGAAGAAAAGGAGAAATCCTCGTCGGATATGAATCTTTTCGGTAGAGCAAATAGTTTTCTAGGCATTTTTTGGGAAATTTTCTCAAAATTAATTATTTTAAGGATCCAAGAGTTCTTGCTTCTTTGCTAAGATAGAAGAATTCGTCATTCTTTCCTAGAGTTCATGAAGTGATGGACTTTCTTTTGACGTAAATCTCCTTTAGCTAAATTTGCATTTCGGGTGTTTATTTTTATAGGAATTTTTCTTCTTAAAGAGTCCTTTTGACGAATTTATGCGATTTCGCTTAATGGATCTTCTAATTTTCTTTATTTTCCGAGGAAGAAGAATCTAATTTCTTCCTTCCTCTTTTGGTTTCCTGCAGCAACTGGGTCCCATTACATCTAACAGTAATTGATTTCCTTGGAAGGTCGAATTTTGGAGGAGCATCACTCTTCCTCCCCTTCCTCACCTTCCTTCGCGTTAATTTGCTGGTGATATGCATTAATAAAGAAAGCTGGTTCTGTTTGTGCGCAGAGGATTTGTAATCTTGATTTAGGGATCTGGAAGGGAAATAATAATGGAGCGCTCTCTTTTGGAAATTGTTATGGATGGCCGGAGTGGCCGAGAAGAATCAATCTTAGCATCGATGAAATTTGCTGTTCTACCAATTGCAAAGGTTTTTACCATGTGCTTTATGGGATTTCTGATGGCCTCCAAGCATGTCAACATTCTTCCTGCAAATGGCCGGAAGCTTCTGAATGGGGTAAGTCCAAGTTTGTACTCCATCACATCACAAATTATACTATTAGCTAATGTGTTTCAAAGGCTAAAAGCTTGATATGCCTTTTGTTCACTAAATTTCTTCTTTTTTCATTTACTGTTGCCGTTATACAGGCTATCTGTGATTTTTGATGGACTATAACAACTTCCAGATCTGCTTGTTGATCACGAATCATGAGTTTGTTTTTACATTATATACTGAATTCCTGAAATTGCTCTAAAAGATTCGGATCATCGACTGGTGGGCAGGGTCATGAGTTGTTGAATGCTTCAGGTTTCTTGGCTAATCAGTTTGTAGGATCTGTTGGTTTTTCACGAGTTATAATTTCTTCTTGATTTAGATGCTTAATTCCTGAAGTTGTTGTAGAAGATGTAAAAAATTTAACTCAGATAATCGAGTTGTGGGTAGGGTGATGAGTTCGTGACCAAGGCTGCATGGCTTATTAGTTGTTGTCACAATTTATGATATTATATCCATTGTTTTTATGTAGATTGTAGAAGTATGGTTGATGAGAGTGTTCCCAAGTTCATGCTTTCTTTTGGTTTAATTAGTATAATAAATGCAAGCATAAATAATTAGATGAAAAGAAGAGCACGGCCTGTTAGGAAGGAAGATAATGGCGAAGGATTGGAATTGTGTGTAAAGATTGCCCTTTCGAGCACCTTATTACTAATTTAAATGCAGGTGTGGTCCATATAAACAGGCTGGTCGGTGATTTAATGTGGGTCCCATTGACCCTTGGGCATATATGTCAACATTTCAAGTCACCTTGCTGGTTACCTGAAAGTTTTATAACATGGAAACAGACAATTAGGTTCCTGCATAGAGGTTATACAGGTCTGCTTTCACAAACTGAAATGGTATTCTTCATGTATATTCTTGAAAATGGTGCCTCTGAACTCCTTGTATTTCATTTTGATTTATGACATGATTGCCTTTTTGCTTGTATGCTTAATGATATCCATTGTTCCATCTTATTTTATAACAATGTCCCATAGCATTTGTCTGATGCAAAGGACAATGTCCATCTTCTCAAATCCAGCTAATACTATTATTGGGGCTACCATTAAAACTACTGTAGGTTTGAACTTGCTTTCTGAGCAAAGGAAAAACTTACAAGTGAAAATGTGTTAGTTACTTGGTAGCTTATACTCCGTTGCACTTTTCACAAGATTCATGTCAAAATTATTGACATCCAGTTCCTTATATTTGTTGCAGCTAGTCTTTTCTCTTCTTCTTCCTTGCCTGATATTCTCTCAACTTGGACGGGCAATCACTTTGCAAAAATTGGTAGAATGGTAATATTTTTTTTCATATAACCTGTTGTTGGGATGTAAATAAGCTAGATATGCATGTGGACTTGTTTGTTTAACTACCATACAACCATCATTGTTGAGCATATGAAATGCAAACTCTTCCATTTCAATTTTCCTCAATTTTTCTTTAATTACATGGCATTTATTATTGATTTTGCTGAATGTTGACTGCCTTACCAATTATGATGCATGTGGATCCAATGTGAATGGTGCTTAGTAGATACTATACTTCCTGGATGATGAATATGGTTGATATAGTCCATATTTGTAGGTACATTTACAAAATATCTATTTTTGTATATGGATTCTTTTTTCACTTGGTACCTGATGCTTCCACTGAACTTGTATTCTTTTTTTTTTCTTCTCTCTAGCAATTAAGAACCTCACTCATATAGGGCAATTCTAAAATATTACATTATCTTTATCTCCCTGATCCTATGTTTATGCTTAGATTTATCATTTCAAAGGATTAGTTCTCATATCACTGCTTGGTTTGCTTTTTAGAGCATAAAGGTTCAAAATCTATGGTTACTCTTGCACTAGCATGGAGCTCATGCCCGCACTTGAAGAACGACAGGCAACTAGGATAAACTGACACTAGAATGTAAATGCCCCTCTAAGGGAACCATGCACTCCAAGTAATTTGTATTTTATATAATTTTATGGCGTAGAAGGCTTCAGAATTGTGCTGGACTCCTTCCTGTGTGCTAAGGAAGTGTGATGAAGCCCTTGGAGTACAGCACATGCATGCTGGATTCCAAGGCCTTCCCACTATATATAGTGGATGATAAAGCACATTGGTTCAGACTCATTTTATGATATCATACTGCACTTCTTTTCTGATTTTTTCAAGACCAATTCTAAATTCTTTCCTCACTTTCTAGTTGAGGATGGAAAGGTAATAGACTAATAACTTTGTGTTTGCAGGTGGTTTATCCCTGTTAATGTCATTTTGGGAACGATATCAGGGTCACTAGTTGGTCTCATTGTTGCATCCATCGTTCGTCCCCCATATCCATACTTCAAGTTCACCATTATCCATATTGGGATTGGTAAGTTACCTTATTCTTTGTAAGATTCTGTGGTGGTAATTTACTATTTCTCTTTTGTGAAACAATATGGCTGGATATATAATTTCTGGAAGTGCTACAGTACTTGTTTATTATATGCTAGTATGCTGCACTGCAATGCGCATTAAATTCATAAAATAAGGAAAACTGCAAATATCAGAAAATTGTGAAAATATCATATATGCATAACAACAATTGTTGAGATAATGAACAATTAAAAATAAATTAATGAAAAAATATGTATTAATGGTTCCATAATTAATGGAATTACTAAAAGGGTGCAAATAAGACATGTATTTAGGACAAGAGGACCTTAAAAAAATGGTTAGGAGGGAGGAGAGAGAGATAAATTGGAGAAAATTGCTGTCCCAGGTGGGTGTGAAATACCATGGGGGATCCCTTGGGGTAGGGAGGTGGGGCAGGCGGAAGGGAGGAGGGGGAGAGGGGGCAGTGGTGAGGGCAATGATAATTGAATGACATGCAGTGGTCATATATCTATGCACATATATGTGCATGTATACCATATGTATGAACCTCCATGTTTCATATTTGTTATAATTCTCTGTTTGCTTGATGACACATATGACAGATCGATTATTGTTCAGTTTCTGGTCATTGATCCCATCATGTGAGCAGTGTGTTTTGATCTCGTTTTTGAGATGGACGTGTAGAATTATTCTCTTTTTGTTCACAATATCTTGTGTCCTGGCTATGCTACCTGTCATGATGCCTACTTCTTGATATGGAGGAATGTAACTTGTCAGCACCAATGTCACTTTAATATCATCATCAAGTGTTTCTCTCGTTAGTTATGTTGTGAGTCATAACCAGAATGTCCTACTCTTTGTTATGTGTAAGAGTACTTGCTATTGTGTCAATGGTATTGTTGATGTTACTTCCAAGTTGCTAGTTTTCTGCAATCCTAGCCTTACATTATGTGTCAGAAGCTTGTTGCTCAGTCAATGAGTACATGAAATTCCAAGCTATTGATGCCTAACATCAATTTGCTATTTTTTCTACAATGTATAACTGGCTTGGTCTTTGCATACAGGAAACATTGGAAATATACCTCTTGTTCTGATTGCAGCTCTATGCCGAGACAAATCCAACCCTTTTGGTGACTCTAGCAAATGTAGCCAAGATGGGAATGCTTACATCTCTTTTGGTCAGTGGGTAGGTTTTGGTACTTATGCATGTTACAAGTTCCCATTGTTCATATACCGCTTAAGTATTGCACTTTTGAACTCCTTTTCCCTCCCTGCCTTGAACCTATGTTTTCATGCACGTTTGTGATATTCGTTTCCACATGAACTGCTTTAAGGTCATTGATGTTGTATATTTTTTGTTCCATGTATTTGATAATTCCCGCACTATAATTGTACTAGAATGGTGGATTTTAGAGAGCCCCAGACCTCTGAGTAATCATTGGAAATTTCAAATTAACTCTATAATTGTTTTATATTTTCAGTAAACAATTGTAAAACAATTGCTTGTAGAAACCACTTGTTGTCATGATTCAATCGGTCAGGAACATGCAACAGACCGTTTTAAATTAAACAAACTTATCAGCTGTTTTGCTATTGTTTTTATGTCCCAGTTCCATATAAGATACATTCCACTGCATTTATCTGATTCTGTTTTTTCAAAGCATTTTCAAAATTCCATAAGAATAGTTGAAGGTAGATTAATAAACAGAAAGGGAAAATGCCATCATTTTTAATGTAACTAACACAAGCTTGTTACCATCTTATTATTTTTTTGGTTATGCAGTTATTTGAGTTGCTAAAACCTATAAATTTATTTGTGGCAGGTTGGTGCAATTGTTCTGTACACTTATGTATTTCAGATGCTTGCACCACCCCCTGGTGAAACCTTTGATGGCGCTGAAGAGGAGAACCTGCCAACTAAGAACCCTGTCAACAATGCTACACCTGAACAGGTGCCTTTGCTAACTTCTGAAGAGCCTGGGACAACAAGGTTGGAATCTTCAAAACAAGGAAAAGTAAGAAGAAACTTTTCCATATTACGATGTCTATACCTCTCATCGTTGCTTATGGGATTGACTACCAAAAAATTATGGCGGAGGTTTTTTTTGTTAATTTATTTATATGCAGGTTGTTGTGACAGAAACTAGAACCAAATATTGAAATTGTACCTGCAACTGCATGGAAAAAATATCATTCCTTTGTTTTAAATTATTTACAAGAATCATAAATGAAAATCCTTTGTAAAATGAAACTTCTTAAGTGCTTTTATATCTTCTGGCAGTTATAGAAAGGTCTGGAGTGACTTTCATGCTATAGGTTAAACTTGTATTTTCCCTCATCAAGAGACTCATGATAGAATTGTGTTTGTGCTTGTAGGTATTATGTTCTTAGTGGTCAAATTTACTGGTTATAGTTAGAAGGGAATGCTCTTTACGGAATTTATGTATTTTAAAAGATTTGTTTTGGTCTGTCACAAATCATGATGTTTAGTTTTCTTCTAGTAAGCTTCTCATCACATTGTATATACCTTTAACCTATTGACTGAATATTTGGTAGATCTTGTTTCTAATAAGCCCTCTGGGAACTTCTTTTCTTGATCTCTAGGATATAGAGCTACAATATGTCCATACATTATATGCATGTATGTATTTCCATACATAACTATGCCTATGCTTTGTATGTAGGTGTCCCAAGTACGGATAAAGGAGAAGGTTGTGGTAGGTTGATGGTTGGGTTAAAAGTATATTCACATTATGTAAGCATGCATCCTAAGAAAATCGTTGAGGTGTTCTCTACTACATGTTGCATCAGATACTGGGTGTAATGAAAGGCTGACCAAGCCAATGAAGCTTAGCTGGTCTCTTTGGATGATCAACCACACTAGGATTGAGATATGGCTTGGACTCCCGTGGGGGTGGTATTGGGGAATCTTGGACAATGGGCGAAAACCTGGTCCTGCACTATCGTGTGGGTGAAGAAGGGCAGTGCTGCTTGTAAAGGTCTTTCTTCGAGTGCGCGATCATGACAAGACTCGAGGAAGAAGCCTTAGCTAACTCCATGCTAGATGCTGTGGTAAGAGCGGGCGAGGACGCAGGCAAGTGTTCTTCAGAATGACTGGGTGTAAAGGGCACATAGGTGGTGAATTGGGTTGAAAGTGAAAGTCGCCAAAAGTGGCGGAATGCTCTCGAAACCAATTCACTTAAGTGAGATAGAGAAGAGTGGAATTTGGTGTGTAGGGGTGAAATCCATAGATTTACAAAGGGACGTCAAAAGCAAAGACAGCTCTTTAGGTCCCTATTGATGTTGGGTGTGAAAGCATGGGGAGCAAATAGGATTAGATAACTTGGTAATCCGTGCTGTGAATGACAAGTGTTTGCCTTTGGTCCATGTAGATCAGGGGCCTAGCTAACGTGTGAAGCACTCCATCTTATGATCACAAGACTTGAAGCTCAAAGGAATTGATGGGGACCTTTTCAAGCGGCAAAGCATGTGGTTTAATTCAATACAACACGCAAAACCTTACTGGCTCTTGGCATGTGAAAAAACAAACCTATCCTTAATGGGATGGTATTGACTTTCATACAAGGCTTAACTATGACGTTTGGGTTTTACATTTTAGCGGGTGGTATTGGCAAAAAATTATTCCAAGAAAGTAGGATGCATTTGGCAAGCTGGAACATAGGTTCATTTGACAAGAATATTAATGAAACTAGTAGATATAATGGCTAGGAGGAGAGTTAATGTAACTTGCCACAAGAAATTAAGTGGATAGGAGAAAAAGCAAAGAAAGTTGGTAAGACAAGTTATAAACATGTTATACAGGAAAAGATAGGAATAACAATGTAGTAGGTAGTATTGTAGGTAAGAGGCTAAAATAGGATGTTGTAGGTATTAAAAAGGTAGGAGATTGAATAATCTTGATAAAATTGGTTTTAGTGGAGTCTATTGATATCATTAGTGCTTATGCACCCTAAGTAGGATTGGATGATGCTATAAGGCAATGCTTTTAGGAAGACATGGATAGACTAACTCAAGATGTTTAGTGGAGAAAAGATATTTGTAGGAGGAAATTTAAACGGGCATGTGGGAAACTATAGTGTTGGTTTTGAAATGGTGCACGGAGGGTATAGTATTGGAGATAGAACATGGAAGGAGCTGCCATTTTGGAGTTCGCAATGGCATATCACAGAGTATTAGCTAATACCTACTTTGAAAAAGACTCTTACTTTATAACTTTTAAACATAGGCATAATACTAGTCAAATAGATTTTTTTCCTTACTAGAAAGGCTGATAAAGCTTCGTGCAAATATTGTTAAGTTATACTGAGTGAGAATCTAACCACTTACTGTAGGTTGGTGGTTTTGGATGTGTGTATTAAGAAATGAAAGAGGATGACTAAAGAAATAGGAATACGAGGACTAGGTGGTGAAATTTTCTGGCGGTGAAATAAATAGCTTTTAAAGATAGAATATTGAAGGAAGGAAATAAATTTAGATGGGGAAATCAATACTATATGGGAAGAGATGACCAATAATGTTACGAGTATTAGGAGAATCAAAGTTAAAAAGGGCCATCTAGTAAGGAAACTTTATGGTGGCATGAGAAAGTTCAGTTGGTGCTTAAAGCTAAAAAGAATGCTATAGATGACTACCTAAATGTAGGAATAGAGAAGACTATAAGTGGCTAAGAAGGAAGTTGAGAAGGCGATATGAGAGGCGAGATGCAAGACATGAAGAATTATAACCTTTGGAACAAGTAGTTAAGAGTTGAGACTAGGACTTAGGCATATGTATGTTGTAGTATTATACTGTAGAGTAAGGTTTGAAATACTGTGGTACAGAGGTGTATTGTTCATGTCTTGGTATTGTTTGTAATGCGGTACAGCCCCATATTTACCATGGTTTATCAATATGGCTTACACTGTACAGTACAGTCTTGGTATGCCCTTGATACACCTTGGTATGGGGAGTATCCTTCCACTGTATGGTCAGTTTTTTCACCCTTGATGTATAATGGGCTTGTTTACTTTTATTACTACCATATATGAGACTTCGCATATATGAAGCTTGCAGTTGTATTTGTGATACTAATTTTACTTGCATTATATTAAAGTGAGAAAATTTTCCTGGAAGCAATAAATTAACTGGAAGCAGAATCAGCCCCAGAATGTTGTGCGTGAACTTTCCTGAGATGTATGCCATGTGAGAATTGTCTGCTTGACGGTAAATATTTTATATTTTGTGATGCTACAAACATGGCTTTACAGTTACTGAACTTATAATGTGATGATCACAATTATTCTGAATAGTAGTTCAGAGGCAAAGGACAGACCCTTGTTGCTTGTCATATTATTTTATTTGTGTTATATCTGAGAAGCTTTTTTTCCTGAAATTGTCTGTGGACGTGTGTTTGGCTAAATGTTTACTGACATCCTTTTTGATGCAGCTAATCAGCCAATTAAGGTATCTTGTTGAAAATTAAAGTTAAAGCAAATTTTTCAGCCCCAATTATTGCTTCTGTAAGTATAGTCGTTTCATATTTTAAAGATATGGTGTGCCCAGTACTTAACATTTTGAAACATGCATGGTATTAGTTCCAGTTTAGATAGTCTGAGTGATATATTCGGAATTAATTTTAACATATTATTTAGAATGAATGATGCATACCTGCTCACTCAAGCTGGCTTAAATTCCTAATGCGTACGCAATAATCCATTATCAATGATAAGAATAACTTCAAATCATAATGCGTCAGCTTGTATCTTGGTAATCTCAAAAAAAGTTAAAGTATGCAGTCCTTAAAAATGATCCTGATAGGGTCATTATCATTCTGGACGAATTTAATTCCTTCTGATTATTTATTTATTTATATATTTCTTTTGAGAAATATGGTGAGATGCTACCACCAGGGTTTGAACCCTGGACCTCTGTCAAGTTCGCAGCAATGCTAACCACTTGAGCTAGGGCTGGTTGGCTAGTTGTTCTTTTCAAGGTGACATGTGTTCTGCATTATAAGTATGGTGAGGAGATACCAGACATTATGCAGTTATCAATTGGCAGGATGCTCATGATTAGCTCCTTACCGAAAATGTCTCTTGATTCTTTGGAATTATTGCTTGCTTTCTGATTGAAAATTAAGTTGAAAAACTTTGCCAGAATTGCTAGTTTTATGTCTTCTGTTGTTATTGCAATTAACTTTTTTTTTAACATGCTTACAACAGATACTGGCAATCAGTATTGGTACAGTACCATTTTTAAAGCACTTCATCCTCACAGATGATGCTCCACTCTTCTTCTTCACTGACAGCTGCCTCATTCTTGGGTATTCTACACTGCCCTCTCATGTTGCTTTTCTTTCTTTTTAAATAAAATCATCCAACCTCTTCTGTTAGTGTATAACTGCTCATGAATTATTTACATTCTTACATGCTTTAAAACTCCATTATAATAATAGTAATTCTGATTGGTTTAGTGAACAGTGATTTTTTTTAATAAAAGTTTTAACTTGGAAATTGCTGTTATCATTGTTCACAAAACATCACACTTTCTTTGGATGAACATTAGGGGTTCATTTTTTAAAGCAGTTGTATTTCTCAGCCTTCCATGAGTCCTCTTCTGTCTTGGAAGAATGATGGAGAACAATGTAAGGTTGGATGTTGTCAACTTGTCGAAGATTGTTCGATGATAAAGGAGAGAGGCTTATCTATAATCATGTTGTCCTTATTAGTGGTTAAGTTGAAAAATATATCTGTGCATGCTCTGTTTTGTCGGGGAAAATATTTCAAGGACATTGTTATGTATGTATGCATGTTTGTACAATTGTACATGCTAGTCTGTTGCAAGACTTGTGTCATTTAATGAGGCACAGTGCTGGAAATGTGTGGAATTGATGGCTAGTGCCTTTAGCAAAAGATTCACGTTGGACTGGATCTTTTACTGCTAGACCGAATTTTTCTTCCAGCCACTTCTTGGGATGTATGCATTTACTTGCCCAACCTTATGGATATCTTGTTATGATGTCTGGGGCAGCACCTGCTGAAGTGATGATGGAAACTAAAGTTTTTCTTGGTTGTTTATTGCTTGATGGAATATATTGGTAGGTTGTTCTATAAAGAATGCTGTAAGGTAGGTAACTTGGTGTACATTTTCAAATAACCAACAATGCATGCAATGAAATAACAAAGGAATATGAAAACAGAAGATTTTGTTGAAGGTTTATTCTGCATTTGAATATTTTGTTTTTAAGCCTTCCATTTTAGATTCAATGTTTTATATTGGTTTCACTATCATCTGTTGAATTGTAAACAAATAATCCATCATCAGTATTTACTCTCCTTGCATTTTTTTTAAATATAAAATTCTTTGTTTGGATAATGAAATTGTGAAATTTAAGAAACTGTTACATGCTTGAATCAATTATGAATATTTTTCATGGTTAACGAAACATGATTTGCTTTGCTGCATATTATCTGTACCAAGCTTTTGTTGTTGTTGTTGTTGGTGGTGGTGGTGGTGGTATTTGGTGTATCCTCTGCCCTTTTATTTTATTTTTATTTTTATTTTTTATTTTTATTTTTTTGGGGTGGGGGGAGAGGAATACTTTCTTTTGTTGTTAAGTGACTTGAAATTTCTTAGTTTCTTTCTATTTACTGAACTTTACAATTAATGCCTATTCTCAGGGAAGCCATGATTCCATGTATTTTGCTCGCTTTGGGTGGTAATCTTGTTGATGGTAGGTCTTCTATGACACTCTCTGTAGTAACACTTCTTCCTGTTAAATCTTTTCTTCTATCCAGTAGTTATGTTTGACAATGCCGAGCATCATAATATTTGGGGTCTGACATATAAATTAGTCTATTCTATCCCCTGCGGGGTTCTTTTATGGATGCAAGCCTAACAGCATTATTATGAGTGAGTGCAAAAATATGGCCTATATGTTTGATGATGCCATGATGTTTATCATATTACATATGACGAAAGATAAACTTTATCTATGTACATTATATGTTCCTTTATAGTGACAGGAAATATAAACTTGGGAGCAATATGCCATTTAAAGAATTGTGCTAAAAAGTTCAGAAGGCTAATTACATGTGCTATGATAATCTGTAATGCAGTTTTTGTTTAAGAAATTAATATTGCTGTTCCTTTTTGGCTGTCATGGAGAGGTTAACTATGCTTGTCACATATATTAAGAACATCGATGGTTTGTTCAGGTGGAGGATGATGAAACTAAAGCCACACCAAATTTAATGACTCAGTAAAATTCTCGAAAGATTGAAATAATTTAAGAGGAGGGATGGTCTTAGTTAAAGAGGATGAGACCAAAGAACATGATGGGATGAAGAATTGTAAATCATTGATATGCTTTTGATAAAACTATATCTAGATAAGGAAGCATTATGTTGGAAGGAGTTATAAAATTTTATTGATTATTATGGACTTGTATCCTTTCTGTAGTGTTTGTAATGGACCCAGGTCAACTTGAGGTTCATTACATCACATCAGTTTCTGGTAGAGCTGTAGGTTGGCCTGAGAAATTTGGGTCAGGCTTAGGGCTGGATGCCAAACATGATTGAGTTTTGGGATGGGCTTTGGGCTGGAACCCACCGACTGAAGCGGCTAAGCCATTTATCTTACCAACCATCCTTCCCCTGCCTGGGCACCTGCTAATTCTCAGTTCTCTTGATCTGTCACCATCTTGTACTGTAGTTCCTTCCCTTCTCGGCTCTCCTGAGTAAACAACTCAGTGGATGGTTGGTGGCAGTGCATAGTATGTGAAATATCCCTTCTCTCCTCTACGATCTCGCTAGCCTCCCATTTCACCACCTCTTACTTCTTTCTCAACCTTGTTGCCAACACCAATGATGCCACATCCTCGACAACCACGAGCTCTGGCACTGACGGAACAAGAAGTTGTGCTGCCATTGTTGGCATGAAGAAGGCTGTCTAGAGGCCCCCTTTGGATCCCCTCCAGACTATTTACTGTTGGTGGCCATGGCTAGTGCTCCCATCAGATGTTACCAGTGACCAGATGGCATCTCTCCAAGCCCAATTAATCATTCCATTGTTGTCATCATCAAGTTCGTGACAATCTATTGCTGTGGAGTTTGACTGAAGAATAGGGAACCAAGTTGTTAAGTTCTCTCCTACTTTGTTTTCGGGCTAAATGGGACCCAGTTCAGTTTGGGGTCTGTTTGGGATCTGGACTGGGCTTCAGTTGAATCAGAAATAGAGCTTTGGGGTTAGGATTGGCTTAAAGTCTAAAAGGAAAATTCTGGCCTGGCCTCAGGCAAGAGGGTGGTGCAACCCAGCCTGGGCTTTTTCCATTTTGACCTTTGTGACATTGTGTGAATCTAAGTAAATCAGATTATAGGAAACCTATCTGCTTCTATGATAGGGTGCTCAAGCTGAGTGGGTCCAAGCATATTATAATCCCTATAGTAGCCTTTGATGTAAAATTTTACATCTTTTGGTGTTAAACCTGTTCCAAAACCTTGCTCCTGTTCGCTCGTGTCAAGTTTCTCTTTCTATTTAGAATGTGAGCAACATAGGTCTTAGCATATGGCACATCGAATCTTGTTCCTGCTCTGCTTTGAGCTATTAAGGTTATTGTAGTCTTTCTTGTTGTAATTCTTGCAAGTTACGCTACATGCACACATTAGCAGCAGTGCCAGAGTGAGATTTTAGCTGAGTGGGAACAGAAACTGCAACCACTCATCTGTATAAATATTTGACAATAAAAAAACTTGGGATCAATTAAATGAGAAGGTAAAATTTTCCAACATGAAGCACCATTCTTTGTGTAGGATCCATTAATAGGAAGAGAATGCTAGAAACAAATAAAGTAAGTTTATTTATAAGGCCTGGTACGAGTTTATCTATATGGCCTTTGTGTAACATAGACCTACAGGAATTCATGACCATTAAAAGAACATAGCTTACAGTCAAGGACATTTTTTGTCTTAATTTTCTGTAGATCAATAAAAGAAGCAGCCTTTTTAGAAGATTAATGGTAAAGCCCTAAGCAAAGTCACCAAGAAATATAGAACTTGTTTCGATGTCTTAGACACTGGAAGAAAAGGAGACAGTGATTGGATAAATAAATAATATTGGAGTAAGGCTGTTGGAGAGTTTTATAAGGAGGGAGCTGTTGACGTCAAAGGTGGAGGAAATGGACAGCATGTAGGAGGTCTAAGTATGATGATCTGCCTCCTCGCTTTTTAATCTGATTTTCTTTCTATTCTCCAGCATTTTTTTTTTAAATTTTGTGCTGCTTGGTGAAAGCCTTTTGGCATGAGAATTATGAACATAAATCTTATGACTTGTTTGTATTTAATTTATTAACCTATTAGAATAGCTAGGATCAAGGTTTTACGTCCCTGCGAGATGGGAGGCATCCCGACCGTCCGTCCAATTTCTCCATCTTGTTCCTGTGAGAAAATGGGATCGGGACAGGGTTGGGACTCTAAAAGTCATTCACATAGGGAGAGAAAAAGAAGGAAAGAAAGGAAGAAAAGATGAAGGAAAAAGTGAGAGGAAAGAAGAAGAAGAAAAATGAAAGAAAGGAAGGAAAAGAGAAGAAAAGGAAATGAAGGAAGAAGAAAAAGAAAAGAAGAAAGAAATGAAGAGATAAAGAAATAAAAAAAAGAAAGAAAAGAAAGGAAGGTAGAAGAAAAGAAAGAAAAATAGAAGAAAAAATTAGGTAGAGAGACGGAGGATATCTACTGGGTTGCATGATCGGAACTGCTGTTGGGACAAGATGGGACAGCGGGACGTCCTGTTCATGAGGAAACCGAGACACCTCTGGCCCATGGGATTTAAAACCTTGGCTAGGATAGTATAGAGACATGGTTATGCGTATGTGCATGGCTATTCAGATGTGGGTTAGGTGTGCATGTGTTTTGTGAATATATTTAGCAATTGCTTTGTCTGCTTATCTATATTAAATATAATTTTCCAGATTATCAAGTGTTTGTTTCATATCATACTTTCCTGTTATCTTCCAGATGCACATTTATTCATTTCTCTGCTTTTTCCTGTTGTAATACACTATGTTGATGCACCTACAACACACCAAGGGCCTTCCTAAAATTTGCCTGATTATTTCAAAAACTTTCGCCTCCACATTGGACGTTTAGATAATGTTGGTGCAAAAATCCGCCGGCGTCGGAGATGCTGGAGTCGAGGATGCCGCGGTCGCCGCCGGGACCTACAAAAGGAAGTCTAAACCGGAGTTGGAGTTGCTCCGGCAAGACCCTCCGACGCTCAAGGCAGTTCTCTGCCTTAACAAGAATGGAGTGCTCGAACGAAATTTTAGCAGAGTTTTGAGATAGGGACGAGAGCTTAGAGAATAACATATCTGGGAGGCCTTATTTATAGGTAGAGGATGCAACAGACTGATAGCGACGCCTGTAACCGTCTGGTAGTGGGCCGTTCAGGAGTTTGTTACGGAGGGTAGTGGAGTAGAGACGTAGACATCGTTATGGCTTGCCACGTGGGCTTGTTGCGGAGAGTGGAATGATGTCCGTTGTCGTGACTTGCCAGAGCATGATGGAGCCGCGTGGGGTCCGTTACAGGAAGTGTAGTGCTGCGGCCATTATTGTGGCCTGTCAGCGTCTGAGCCTGTCGGCTGAA